>MU685067.1:16747-58255 GCA_026770625.1 Nicotiana glauca | reverse complement strand
AATTTTGCACACATATCCCAAATCACCTAACGAAGCTACAGCAACTTCCAGAACTCCGTTCCAACTCTCGGATCAAAATCTCACCTATCAACCGGATATCACTAAAATACTAGCTTTCGGCATTTCTAGCCTAAATGAGCTACGGACTTCCAAAATACATTCCGAACATGCTTCCAACCCCGAAATCACCTAACGGAGCTAACGGAACCATCGGATTCCCATTCCGAGACCGTCTTCATAAAGTTCCGATTATGGATCATTTTTCAACACTTAAGCTCTCATTTAGGGACTAAGTATCCCAAAACACTCCGAATCCCAACACCGAACATCCCGGAAAACCAAAATAGTAGAAATGAACTTAGGGAAAGTAGTTAATGGGGGAACGAGGTGTAAATTCTCAAAATGACCGGCCGGGTCGTTATAGTATGGTTACTACGGTCATTGTGAAAAGTGTGGCCACTTCTACCTCAAATGGAACAGGTGTGGCAATAGTGGTGCCACCTCTACCTCATATGGAATTGATGCAATTACATCAAATTCAATTAACGGCTATATTTATACCACGATAGGAGTGAGTGTGACTGCAGGTTTAAAGTCATTGCCTTCCCGAATAAGCCTGATTGACCTCTCAAGATCCCATTTTTCATCCGTCTCTATCACATGTACCCCATCACCCCTATGATCTGGAAAAGGATTGTTGCGGACATTGGGTGCAGCTTCCTTTGCCTGTATGACCTTGTTATCAATCAATGCTTGGACCTTATCTTTGAATATTCAGCACTCGTTCATGGTGTGCCCCTTCATACCGGAGTGATATGCACAGGTTTTTATTTTAGTTGACCTGTAAAGATGAATTCTCCATTGCCACAGCAGGAATAAGGGTGACATAACCAGGATCCTTCAGTCTTTTGTACAGCTGGTCGATGGGTTCAAAAATGAAGGTGTATTGTCTGGGTGGTTTGCAATCAAAATTAGGTTGTAGTTTTTGGTAATTTTGATGAGTTGGAGGTGAATGATAGTTGGCTGGCTGGGTATTATAAGTGTGATAAGCGGCGGCAGGTTGGGAATATCTGGGAGGTAAGGATTGGTGTGTAGGTAGAGGTGTTTGATATATGAGTGGAGATTTTGGGCCTTGACCCACTATTACTGCCCCTACTTCCTTCTTCTTTTATATGGCCCCTAGTTGTAATGCTTTGTTTGTGGCCTGCAGTGCCTCAAAATTTGTCACCATCCCGCTTTTGATACCCTCTTCAATCCTTTCTCCGCGTTTTGATGATATCGAAGAACTTGTAATTCTCAATGACCATTTGCCTTTCATAATACTGTGGGTGTTGTGCCCTGACAAATAACTTGTTCATCTACTCCTCGTCTAATGCTGGTCTAACCTTGGCTGCTTCCGACCTCCACCGAGTAGCATACTCGTGAAAAGTCTTAGTTGACTTCTTTTTTAAGTTCTAGATATAGAAGACATTTGGTGCATTTTCTGTATTTAACCTGAATCTATCCATAAATTCTGATGCCATGCTCACCCATTCGGCCCATTTCTTAGGGTTCTGGCTTATGTACCAGGATATGGCAAATTCGGTAAGACTTCTCATGAAGAGCTTCATTCGAATCCTTTCATCTGTTCTGACCCTCATGAGCTTGTCACAATAAGCCCTCGAATGGACTTTGGGATCACCTATTCCATCAAACATCTCGAACTTAGAAGGTTTGTAACCCTTCGACAGTTCCACATCTGGCTTTATGCATAAATCCTCATAGTTCAAACCTTTTATCCCCTTACCTCCTTCAACACCCTGAACTCGACTTGTCAATTTCTTGAGCTCCTCGGTCATGCTCTTGATGTGAGGTCATTCTCAGCAGATTCTGGTATATAGGAGATTATTTGAGTGGAGTGAGGTACAGTTTCCACGTATATGAGATTGTTTTGGTGGGTTCCATGGATTTGGGTGTAGTGCTGATCATTGGTGGAGTTTTGAGAATCGGGAATAGGTTGTGGTGTATTCTGAGGAGTGTGATAGGCAGTGGTTTGTGGGTACTGGGTTGGTTGATGGTGGTGTTGTAGAGGAGTCGGTACCTGTAGAGGATTGGGATTTTGAGGTGGTGCGGTGAATTGATGGCGTGCGGGAGGATTTTATGGATATTGGTTTATCGTATTTTGAGGAGGTGCTGGGTTTTGAGCATTTTGTTGGTTAATGTCTAGGACGTTTAGGGTGAGGGAGAGTTTTTCCAAGTTGTGGACCTGCTAAAGTTCTCCTTGTAACTCTAGTATTTTTTTCTCTAATTGCGTGACCAACTCATTCTAAGCAGGAGTGCTCGAAACGTCTGAAGTTTTGATGTTCTCAGCATTTTCTTTTCGGATGGCACTCAATGCATCCATCTTAGCTTTTCCTCTGCTTTTTGAACTACTAGGAGGAGGAGGAGGAGGGTGATACCGATCCGGCTCGATGGTATCCTTTTCCACAATAATCTTCAAGTGCCACCTGAGTGGTGCGTCACTTTTGTATGGAATGGCATCACCCTGAAAATCGGCTATGAAGTAACTCATTTTAGCAACCTCAATATGCGCGAAAAGGATACAATCGATCTGCCTTACCAATATGTGCGAACAAATCTTAGAGGATGGGAATAATAAAAATAAAGAAAAACAAAAGCTAAACAAGTCAGTAAGGATTCTGAAAAAATTCATGATGTATTCAAACATATATTGGGAGAATGTAAAATTGCATCCTAATTTGGGAGCCTCATTGTGCCCGAGGTAGGCATAGCGACAAATAGATTTGGAGAATTTCAGTGCCAATGATTGCCTCATTTCATTAATGTAAAATAGATGAATCTAAAACGACACTAAATAAGATAAGTGACTAATGGAACTTGGCCTTATTACATTTGAAAAAGAAAATAAACCTAATTTACTTGGTCCCAGAAGGACCTTTTCCAGGATGGATGCTCTTGTCGATCAGATCCCCCAGTTAGCACGCGTTCAACAGTAAGTATGCCCTTGCCAAATGATTCTCTTCGCTTCCTTCAGCGTTCTAGCAATCGGTGATTCTCTTCCTCATCTTTCCCTCCAATTCAATTAGACTGTACTCCAGATACTCCAACCTTTTGCTTGATTTAACAGCTCTCTCCCTTTATTTGCTGATTATTTCTATATTGGTCATGTGTCGCTCCAGGTTTTTGGCCTCGACTCGTGAAATCTTTTGCGTTGTTTTTTATGTTTTACCTGTGCTTTGGCAACTTCGTCTATGATCCCGTTTCCTGGACTAACCTTTGGCTCGAATATTCCCCCTATGTTATTAGCCAACCACGAGGGGTAGAAGTACACGCAATCGACGTGATACCGATCCGGCTCGATGGTATCCTTTTCCACAATAATCTTCAAGTGCCACCTAAGTGGTGCATCACTTTTGTATGGAATGGCATCACCCTGAAAATCGGCTATGAAGTGACTCATTTTAGCAACCTGTGGTATGACCTACTTCTTTCATGCCTGTCTCATAACCCTAAGGGAAGCATAAGGTTATATGCCTCTTAACCTGATCAATACCAAGTGTGGAACATCCCTAGATCTGATGATGAACTCGTCGGTAGGGAACCATTTGAACATCCATTGAACATGGTCCTTGGCCAAATTGTTGAAAGAATGCACCCATCTTATAGCATCCTCTGGCTGAGCAAACCTATCTAGGATATAGGTCATTTTCTTGTGATGATGGAAGGCTATGTGATCATTCCACGGCCTTCGCGAAAACTCTTGACGGTATTGACCTTTTTGGAGATGTTCTAACAACAAAACTTGCAGCAATATATTGAAACTTTTGAAGTATTTGTACCCCTTCTGACAGCACTCTAAGGCCCGGTAGATGCATGCTATGATCATAGGGACAATGGTATATGTCTTCCGTTTGATCCCCTCCATCAAAGTTTTGATTACCATGGCCAATCTGGTAGATTCTGTACACTTGGATCAGGAACACTAATATACCCAAGAAACAGATGATGAACACAAAAACCCTGCAGTGGAAGCACCCCAAGGAAGTGATGGAGAATTCGTCATCAAAAATGCAATAAGCTCTGCAGGAATTTTTCAGGCACTCCAAGTCATCATTCTCCTTCAATCCCATCATTTTCAGAGACCCCCTAGTAGATCGATTTTATAGCGCCAATTAACAAGGACTATCCCAAGGTAGCCCAACGAATACCTCTATTTCTTCCAAGAGAGGAGTCATTTCTATGTTTCCAAAGTGAAACACAACTCTTTCTTTGTCCCAGAACATTGTAGCAGCTTCTATTAACATGTTGTTCGGCTGGAGGTTCAATAAAGAAGGCAAATTTTCCATGATCCTTTTTACATGATTCTTATTACTTGATGGTAGATCCTCCCTCTAATCTAGCAACAATGGTGGTATGTTACGGACCATACCGAATCGGGGGACTTCGTGCCTCATTTTTTACAAAACAAATATGGTTAGGCCCTTTCCCCTCCATATCAAACTATTTATACAACAACGATTAGCATATTGGCACTTATTTCTGCAAATTAAGGCTCACAATCGTGGTGGCATCCGTTGGGATTATGGAAAACCCGATGCACTTTTGGACAGGCTTGTATTAAAGGGTTATT
Organism: Nicotiana glauca; assembly: GCA_026770625.1. Taxonomy (NCBI): domain Eukaryota; kingdom Viridiplantae; phylum Streptophyta; class Magnoliopsida; order Solanales; family Solanaceae; genus Nicotiana; species Nicotiana glauca. The sequence goes on along the minus strand of MU685067.1, from coordinate 53,625 downwards.
ATGTGGACAACATATTAACCCAGCTAGCTTTGACCAGGATGTATGTACAATTAATCAGAGGTCTAGACTAGTACCCTCAAGCGTGCAACTTGAGGAGGAAAGGCTCGGAACCATCGACTGCACCACTGATCGACTAGTTTTACCGCGCATACACCTTACCGGATTTAAAGGGTGATATATAGGAAGAGCGCAAACACTTATAAAGTGTCGCTATAGGATTAATTATGCAGGACTGGAATATGATGTTGAGCATGATTTATGCAACAAAAAATAGCTTGTTGTCATGTATTTACATGTTAAAAGAATGATAAATGTAGTATTTAATAATTGGAAGACGTTTAAGAAATAAAACAAGGAGACAAGTCAGCTTCTGTAGTAAAGGAAATCATAAATGCTTGAAAAATAGGCAATTAAATGCAAATAAAGGGGGGAAAGGGAAAGGGTGCATATGTATCAACAAAATAAAGCATGTTCAAGACTGATTCACAAAAATAAGTTTGTTATGGTAAGAGCCTAAAATATCCCGAGCAGAGTCACCATGTTGTCACGCCCCCTTTTTCCTCACTGAGTCGGTTTCGATATTTTTGGGACAACTCATTTCCTTTTGGGAATTGGGTATGGAATTTTGAAGAGTCTCCACCTAATGGAATTAAGGTACGTTAGGGCACCTAAGGCTAATAACTCATAAACCAGTTTGCATTACCAGAGATTGGGTAAAATGTTGAAATAACCTTGAGGGGAAGGTGTTAGCACCCCTCGAGGTCCACAACGGTGGATCCCGGCCAAACTCAATTTAAGTGAATTAGCCTTATAAGCAAATAAAGCAATTTAGACAAACAGTAATTATTTTAAACAGGACTAAAAGGGGTCCTAGGTTTAAGAGCCTATAGGATCACTTTTGTGCAATACTCGGTAAACGTTTCTCAAATAGAGGTGTTACGCATAGCATTAGCGCACATGTCATCATATCCTTTACTAACTAATTACCCTTCCCTTTGTTTATTACCTAAGCATTCTAATATCGTCCGATACGTGCTTATGTGTGCATTACCTGTCCCTTGCCTGTGTTCCTGGAGGTGTTTAGGACCTCTATTTTAGGTGGTTCTAGACTCAACTATGGTGTTAAAAAGGAGAAAACTAGGCGACAAACAAAACAAGTAGGACTGTCATGTAAAATATCACTTAAGGGATCATTGTTACCTCCATAAATAGATATAAAGCAAGTGCACGCCATCAAATAAAGTAGTTTTATAATTTAGGAGTCCTATAGGTAGGATATCTAAATGAGCACAAAATATGCAGTAGTTTTATTAAGGCAAGGCAGTAAATACCTAACCAGGTTGCCTGCTGATTTTATTACTTCCTAAATCTGGATAGTTTATGAGCAGTCAAACAAATACAATTTTTGGCAATTTTAGGGTTTTAATTATCCTACAGACTTGCCTATGCGATAACCGGCAGGGTCCTATAGGCATGATATCCAAACGTATTATAAACCAGTGACTAGTTTAAACAGACGGATTTTATCCATTTAGACCCTATAGGAATGTTGTCTAAGTGCTGAAAATGATCATAAGCATTACACACTGATTTTACGTGTTTATCCCTACGAGCATGATATCTAAGTGCGGAAATTAAAATTTAAAACTTATAGGCATGGTATCTAAATGCATAAATTATTTTTTTGAAACCTATTGGCATGGTATCTAGATGACTTCAGCTCCTATAGGCAGGATATCTATTATTCATGCATAGGCAGAATTATTGGAGCGCATAGAAGAAGGTTATCCGAACAGTCAATAGCCTATAAACATGGTTACTAATCCACATTGGATAAAAATATACATGAAAATCCTATAAATAGGATGCCTAATGTGTAGAAATAAACATAAAGCCCTATAACAGGATTTCTAATATGTATAGGTGCAACATAGAGTCGAAACAATAATACATAATAAAATCCTACAGGCAGGTTCTCTACCCAATTTCAAACAGAGTTATATAAAAATCCCTCCAAACTTTCACTAATAAACCTGATATCTATTTTTTTACAAGAATTATTATACAGCCCAATGTAAATGAATTACATAATGAAAATCACTTTACTATAGTGAGCCTTCATAGGCCCAACATCCACTTTGAATCAAGCCTCCAAACATAGCACCTCTGAGCATAGTGGTAGTCCATTCGTAACACAAAAAGTTGGTTCCTATTGTGTCAAAGTTCCCAAAGTCCTCAAGGACTCCGGGCAGTGCTCACACCAGGATCAAATGTTCAACACACAGTTCTTAAAGGATTGGAAACCAGCCCCAATGTGTCAGAGTTTAGAGGAGCCTCATAGACCCTAAGCGGTGCTCACATTGGGATGGCAGGACCCTAATTAACTAAGCGTAGGAGTTGAAAATAGTATAAAAATAGGAAGTAGTTTTAGTAAAGAAAACTGTTTGGATATCAGAAGTTCATAGAAACAGATTACCAGATTACAAGAACCACAAGCAGCACACACTTAGCAGAAGGAGTTCAGCAATGAACTCCAGTAATCAAACAATAGACATAACAAAGTGACAATTAATTTGAACAAGGTTTTACATGGCCTTAATCCATTAGCTATTAATAGATGAACAATATAGGTATATATTAATCAAATAACAATATGTCGGGATCAAGTTACTGATCAGTCAATCATACAAAAAGGTAGCAGCAGTTGAGAGCATAGAAATCGTGAGTCAATCAAGAGGTTTTTAAGGGTGAACACTTAAACCCGGACATAAATCATGATAGTTGAGAAACAAATAGACATAGGTCTAATTTCATAAAGGCGGACATGCTGAAAACAAGAAGCACATAGGTCTAATTTCATGGAAGTAGGCATGCTGGTTAAGATCCATGAACAGGGAATACATAGGCCTAACTACATAGAAGTGGACATGCTGTTTAAAAGTAATAAACATGAAGCATATAAGGTCAACTCACATAGAAGTAGTCATGACGATTAAGAGTAATAAACATGAAGCACATAGGTTCAACTCCATAGAATATTGAATGATAATAGGACTGATGACATACCAATTAGGAAATAGCAAACAAAAAGTTGAAAGTATGTAGAATCCAATATTCTAGGCTTGGCTTTTAGCTGGCTAGACAATGCAGTAAACATAAGTAATAGAAAGGTTTGAGAGCAAGAGTTTGTTTGTGTGTGTTTCTTTCTGAGTGTGTTTGTGTGTTTGAAAGAAATCAGAATAGGGTTTATATAGCATTCAGCAGAGAAGACAATTAAGGCAAGAAAATTAGAGTTCACAAATAACGAGAGCAAACACAATCAGCCAGTTAATTTGGGGCTAAACTTGATCAAATAATTCCAAAGAACCCGGAAAACACCCCCTTAAATTGGGGAGAATCAATTAACATCTCATATTGGGATTCAAATAAGGCAAAAAATAAATCATATTGACCATAAATTTGACTAGTTAATCTAAATAAGGAAAATAGTACCAATCAAAAGTCATAAGGAAAATAAGTAAAGTCACGATGAAGTACTGATTTTAACAGGAAAATATAATTCAAATCCTAAATAAAATTAGTCAATCTATTTTGATTGATAGAGATAAAACAATAACCTTAAAAAATTGAAATAATCAGTGCAATAAGTAAAGAAACCTAGGGTTTAAAGCATATACACAAAATTTGTCAAACCAGTAAAGATAATTAGATTCAAACACTTAGGAATTTAAGACCTTTTTTGGAGAGAGCTTAAAACGAAACCCTAATTCAGAAAACATTGGGATCGACTAGTAATAAGGAAGAACAGAAGGTTTTTCAAAAAGAAATACCAAATAACACTTAAAAATGTTTTGGATCTTCAAGGATCTTTTATAAATCTGAGTTGAATCTCTTCAAGATTCTTTTATAAATCGATGTAATCAGAACAACCAGAAGAGGTGAGAGGCAAGATAAGGCAGTCAATCAACATATGACCCCACATCTTGTCAAGAATCGAAGGGGTTTGGGAGAATTTTTAAATGACGGCGCTCTAGGGTTAGAAGGTGACTCAGAGAGAGGAAAGGAGGATAGGATTCAGAGGCGGTGCAAATGAGAGAGTGAGTAGGGTTTGGGGGCCGTTGGGTTAAGAAAAGAAAGGGGCAATGTGGACCGTTGATCATAGAGATCAACAACCATGATTAGAGGAGGTTCTGATCAGGTTAGAATAATTGGGTTATTGGATTTGGGTTAGATTAGGGTATGGGCTGGGGTTTAATATTAATTGGGCTGGAGTCCGAAATTGGTTAACGAGAAGGAGCTATTATTTAAATACCCAATTAATTGATAAAATAATTTATAAAAATAGCTAAAATGATTAAAAATTGAGTTTTATGCATGAAGATGATTTAAAATAACTACTTAGAATTATAAAAATAAAAAAGGTTATTTTCTTGTGAAATAAGGTAATTATACACACATGGGGCAATTATTGCAAAGTTATTGCGATTATTACTCTAACATGTACATATGGCTGTCACGACCCCAAATATCGGTCGTGATGGTGCCTATCACAATACTAGGCAAGCCAATCAATCAATTAACTGCAATCCTTTTTCCTTTAACAATAAGCCATTTTCTAATATAGATTTAAATACCAAATTTCATTGTAAATTTCTAAAGCAAGAGACAATATGCGGAAGTCAAATAAACAGGAAATTACACAGCCCCTTTAATACAAGTCTGAATACCAACTACATCAATTGTCTAGAAAATGTTGAAAGATAATAAGATAGGGAGGAGAAAACAGGGCTGTAGACGCCAGAGAGCTACCTCGAAACCTACGTCGACATACTGAATCAGCTGAACAACCCTCACTCGACCGCTCGGGCACTTGGATCTGCACACAAGGTGCGGGGAGTAATGTAAGTACGCCAACTCAGTAAGCAACTAAAGTAAATAAGTACTGAAAGCAGTGATGAGTAGTTCAAAGGACTTATAACTGAATGCTCAACGAAATAGCGGGTTAACTTTACCAGTTTAAAACCAATTTCTTCATAAAAATCATCATGTTTAGTTTAAACACTTGAAATCAGATACTTAGCAGTTTATTAAACAGAGGCTCATTTAAAGAAATGTGAAATAGTGAAAACATCATAACTGGGCCCCTCGGGCAAGGGATCACTCAAATGTTGCCTCTCGGGCAGCCTCTCGGTCACTCGTTGCTCAGTTTCATAATATCTCATAGTAATAGAAATCATAATAACCACTGCGGCGTGAAGCCCGATCCTTATATTTATAGTTGACTACGCTCACCGTGGGTATGCATACTCCGGAGGGGCTTCTACAGCCCAATTGTCATATTGTTGCGGCGTGTAGCCTGATCCAGATATATATCATTGCAGCGTGTAGCCTGATCCACATAAGTATCGCTAGGGCATGCAGCCCGATCCAATATATATAAATATTCTCACAATTTTGTCCTTAACCTCTCTCAGTCCTTAACCTCACAGCCTCTGGGCCACAACAATAGGAATTAGAGAACTAAGCCTAAACATGATTGAGGATATGCTTCTAGCAAGTGAATTGAGGAAAACAGTCAAAATGCCCCTAAGGGTTTCTATAGGTCAGCACAAAGTCACAAACATGGCATACAACCCATAATACACTATAAATATCGAAAAGATGGAATAATATAATACTTCCAAATCAAATACGTGACTCAATAGTCGCTGTGGGATGTACCAAGTAAGAATCCATATTGGTGCACGCCCACACGCTCGTCACCTAGCATGTGCGCTACCGCATTTATCGAAACAAGCCTAATATCGTGATTTTGTACCATCAGTTCCATATTACAATGGTTACTTACCTCAAACCGGTGAAAATACTACTCTGCGATGCCTTTGCCCCTTGAATCGGCCACCACTCGCGTCGAATCTATCAAAAATCAAAATCATGGCGTCAAAGTATGCTAAGGGAACGAAGCCGAAGTGAAAACAATCAAATAATACCAAAAATCTCAAAATTGGCCAAACCCAACCCCTGGGCCCATGTCTCGGAATTTGATATTTTTTACATCAATAGATTCCTTATCATCCCACGAGTTCATACATATCAAAAACTCATAAATCCGACCTCAAATGGCCCATTAAAACCTCAATAATAGGTCTCCAATCCTAAACCCTAGCTTCCCCAAGTTTCACCCTTAATTTCCACAAATTCTAGCACTAATCCATGAAATAATAGCATAGGAATGAGTTTTAGGTCAAAAATCCTTACCTCACTGAAGTTCCCTTGAAATACCTCTTCCAAAAAGCTCCCATGCCGAAGTAAAAAATGATGAAATAACCCAAAATTTGAAAGGACTTCTTTTAAATTCTTCTATCCAGTTGCTCTGCATCTGAGGCACTATAGTCGCGTCTGTGGTACCGCATATACGATATTACCTCCGCATCTGCGAAAATCACTTAACAGCCAAATACCGCATCTGTGGTCAACACTCTGCACCTGCGACTTCGCAAGTGCGGACAGTCTACCGCATCTGCGTTTCCTGACTCTTCCTATCCAATCCGCTTCTATGGCTACCCTTCCGCACGTGCAGTCCCCAAACTGCGGGTGCAAAAACACTAGAAACAGCAATCTCAGCAGCTGCAATAACACCTCCACTTCTCTAGTAACAACCCAAAATCACCTCGAGGCCTCCCGGGACCTCAATCAAAGCAAAAACATATCCTAGTACCTTATTCAAACTAGTTCCAATCATCAAAATACTTCAAACAACATCAAATCAACCAAAACACCTCGGATTCAAGCCTAAGTTTCTAAAAACTTCCGAATTCCGCTTTTGATCAAAAACCTGACCAAACCATGTCTGAATAACCTAAAAACATTTATACACATCCCAAATGACACAACGAAGCTACTGAAACTCTCGGAATTCCATTCCAGTCCGTATATCAAAATCTCGCCTACCAACCGAAAATCGTCAAAATATCAACTTTGCCGACTCAAGCCTAAATCTTCTCCAAAACCTATTCTGATCACCGTCCCAAGTCCCAAATTACCTCCAGAAGCTAACCGAACCATCGGAACTCATATCGGAACCCTCTAACACATAAGCCAACATCCGGCTGACTTTTCCAACTTAAGCCTTCTTAAAAGAGACTAAGTGTCTCAAACTTTACCAAAACCAATTCGAATTCAATCCGACCAACCCGATACCTCAAAACACGAATAAACAAAACATAAAAAAGTAGAAATGGGTGAAACATAGTAGTAACTCATGAGACGACTGGCCGGGTCGTCACATCCTCCCCATCTTAAACCAAAGTTCATCCTCGAACGAGTCAAGAAACATACCTGAAGCCTCAAATAGGTGAGGATATTTGTTCCGCAGCTCCCGCTCTATCTCCCAGGTAGCCTTCTCCATGGGCCAACCTCTCCGCTGCACTTTCATCGAAGCTATATCTTTTGATCTCAACTTTCGAACCTAACGCTCCAAAATAGCTGCCGGCTCCACATCATAAGTTAAATCACCCTCCAACTGAACCGTGCTGAAATCCAAAACGTTAGACGGGTCTCCAATATACTTCCGGAGCATAGAAACATGAAACACCTGATGCACACTCGACAAGCTGGGTGTCTAGGCAAGCTCATAATCCACCCCCCCAATCCTGCGAAGTACCTCAAAAGGATCGATGAATCGCAGACTCAACTTCCCTTTCTTTCCAAATCTCATAACACCCTTCATGGGAAATACCTTCACAGGAACCTTCTCACCAACCATGTAGGACACATCTCGAACCTTCCTATCACCATAACTTTTTTTCTTCGACTGTGTTGTACGAAGTCTTTCCTGAATTACCTTCACCTTATCTAAAGTATACTGAAACAAATCTGTCCCGAATAGCCTAGCCTCACCAGGCTCAAACCAACCAACTGAAGGTCTACACTGCCTCCCGTATAATACCTCATATGGAGCCATCTGAATAATCGACTGGTAGCTATTGTTATAAGAAAACTTTGTAAATGGTAGAAATTGATCCCACGAACCTCAAAAATTGATAACTCGAGCGCGTAACATATCCTCCAATATCTAAATAGTGCGCTCGGACTGCCCGTCCGTTTGAGGGTAAAAATCTATGCTCAACTCCACCTGAGTACCTAACTCCCGCTGAACAGACTTCTAAAACTGGGAAGTAAACTAAGTGACCCGATCTAAAATGATGGAAAATGGGACATCATGCAACTGAACAATCTCCTAGATGTATATCTCTACTAACCGCTCTGAAGAATAAGTAGTACAGATAGGAATGAAGTGCGCGGACTTGGTCAGCCGATCCATAATAACCGAAATAGCGTCGAACTTCTTCAAAGTCTGTGGGAGTCCAACTACAAAGTCCATAGTGATCCGCTCCCACTTCCACTCTGGAATATCCATCTGCTAAAGTAAGCCACCCGGTCTTTAATTCTCATATTTCGCCTGCTGACAATTGAAACACCAAGCTACAAATCCCACAATATCTTTGTTCATTCTCCTCCAACAATAGTATTGTCTCAGATCTTGATACATCTTCGCGGCTCCTGTGTGATTAGAATATTGCAAGCTATGGACCTCCTCCAGAATCTACTACCAAAGCCCATCTACATTGGGCATATAGATCCGGCCCTGCATCCTCAACACCCTATCATCTCCAATAGTCACGTCCCTGTCATCATCATGCTAAATTATGTCCCTAAGGACAAGCAAATGTGGATCATCATACCGGCGCTCTCTGATGCAGTCATATAAGGAAGACCGAGAAACCATACAAGCCAATACTCGATTAGGCTCCAAAATATCCAACCTCACGAACCGGTTGGCCAAAGCCTGAACATAACCCGCAAGAGGTCTCTCCCCAGCTGGAATGTATGCCAAACTCCCCATACCCACTGCCTTTTGGCTAAAAGCATTGGCGACTAATAACTGTGATTTCTAACACGTTTTATGCCCATACTTGCCTATGATTTATGTAAGAATTGCCATAAAATAGACCCAAAATGCTTACAAGTGCGCTTTATTGCAGGTTTGAGTGACAAGATGGCAAAAGTCAGAAATTGGCCCAAAAAGGAGTGAAACCTGCTCAAGTGTCAAAGATTAGTGAAGAGAGGACATGCAAAACTTGGTGTGGACCGCACCATCATGCTATGCGGCCGCACCAATGAGGTTCAGAAAGTGGTCAAGCCAACATAAAGCAGCACGGCCGCACTGAAAGCCCATGCAGTTCGTGCCCAGCTTATGCGGCCGCATTACACGTTCCCGCGGGCCGCACCACAAAGGTTCAGAAACCACCTTCAAATTGATCACGCGGTCGCGCTACATGCTCACGTGGTCTGTGCCAGTCGCCATGCGGCCGTACTACATCATTATGCGGTCCGCATCTCTAAGGTTCAGAAAGCAAGATTTAGAAGTTGAGCAACCTAGTGCGGCCGAGTGTCAAGTTTGCGCAGTCCGTGCCAGCCCCGCAGGGGTATTTTTGTCCAGTTTTTCTAGCCTAGTATAAATAGAATATTTTACGAATTTTAGATTAAGTTTTGTATCAGACATAGCTGTTGCACTCGTGAGACTCAAGTTTAAGCCTATTTTGAGCAATTTCATCTTGTTTTATCGTGGATTCTTGTAGATTATCATTGTAGTTAATTAATATGTTGAATTCATCTACTATTCCTTCAATTTATGTTCCTCTCATGTCTAGCTAAACCTATTAGCTAGGGTTGTGGCTCAACCGTAATGTGGGTAATTAATGGGTGTGATTGTTTAATGCTTGAATGATGTTGGGTGTTTGCTATTTGGGTTAATTTTATGGTTTAATTATGATTTGGTGGTTGCAAACACTAAGTCTTATTTAGGGGGTCTTGACACTTCTTGAGAAAAAGTGTCTATGACTCCAAAATTGACCCAACAAGGAATTGGGATGGATCCATGGGAATGGTAATCCCAATTAATGGGTTAAACCTCGAGAGAGTAATTACCCAACTTGAACCCTAAGTTGCTTGGGCATATTGGCCTACCCATTTGGTCTCGAGAGAGTCAATTGGGCAAAATCACTCTCTCTACCGAGAGGTGTGAGAGTGAGTGCAATTGTGCAACGGTTATAGCATAAGCCCCCATAATTATCATTCTTGTATTAGGAATCTCTACCCATTAGTTGACCACCTAGGTAAATGCCACGACCCTAGTGCTTTTCTCAATCTTGCATACAATCTAGAATCAATATCTTAGCATAATTTAGTTCTAATTAGTAGTTGTTAAATTGTAGTTGATAAATATAAACACCCAAAAATGGTAGAAGTACAATTAGAAGCCAAAACGTATCTCTAGACTTAACAAATACTCAACTCCCTTATCTAGCTCCCTGTGGAAATTGACCGTGATACCACTATTCGGTAAAAGTATTAGCGCCCACTCTTCCCAAGGTTGAGTCCGCTGCGATCAGCCACCATATTGGCCTTATACAAATGGTATAATATAGTGATGTCATAATCCTTAATCAACTCCAACCATCTCCGCTGCCTCAAATTAACATCCTTTTTCTTGAACAAATTTTGAAGACTGCGATTATTAGTGAACACCTCACAAGTTATGCCATACAAGTAATGCCTCCAAATCTTCAACGTGTGAACTATGGCAGCCAACTCCAAATCATAAACACGGTAGTTCTTCTCACGGGGCTTCAACTGACTAGAAGCATAAGCAATAACTCTACCCTTTGTATCAATACACAACTAATCCCTACTTTTGAAGCATCACAATACACAGTATATGAACCTGAAGCTGATGGCAAAGCTAACACTAGAGTTGTGGTCAAGGCTCTCTTGAGCTTCTGAAAGCGCTCCTCACACTCGTCCGACCATACAAATAAAGCACCCTTCTGAGTCAACTTGGTCAAGGGCGATGCAATAGATGTGAATTCCTTAACAAACCGGCAATAATACCCTATCAAAAAAAGAAAACTATGAATCTTCGTAGCTGAGGACGGTCTGGGCCAACTCTGAACTACCTCTTTCTTCTTTGGATCAACCTGAATACCCTTACTGGACACCACGTGTCCCAAGAATGCCACTAACGCGACCCAAAACTCACTCTTGGAGAACTTTGCATAAAGCTTCTTCTCTCTCAATATCTGCAACACAGCCCTTAAATACTCCACGTGCTCCTCCTGACTACATGAATATACTAGAACATCATCAATGAAGACTATGACAAAAGAGTCAAGATAAGGCCGAAACACATTGTTCATCAAATGCATGAACACTGCTGGGGCATTAGTCAGCCCAAAAAACATAACCAGGAATTTATAATAACCATGGTCCTGAAGGTCATCTTAAGAATATCTGAATCCCTGATCTTCAACTAGTGATAACATAAATAGAGATCAATCTTGGAGAACACTCTCGCTCCCTGAAGCTGGTCGGATAAATCATCAATGCGAGGCAAGGGATAAATACTTGTTTTTAATTTTTACCTTGTTCAATGGCCTATAATCAATGCACATTCTCATAGTTCCATCCTTCTTCTTTATAAACAGAACTGGCGCACCCCATGGTGATATACTAGGCCCAATAGACCCCTTATCAAGGAGTTCCTGAAGCTGCTCCTTTAACTCCTTCAACTCCGCTGGTGTCATACAATACGGTGGAATAAAAATGGGCAGAGTGCCCAGCACCAGGTCAATACCAAATTCAATATCCTTATTTGGTGGCATGCCCGACAGGTCTGCAGGAAATACACCAGGGAAATCCCTCCCAACTGGAATAGAATAAATACTGGGAGCCTCAGCTCTGACATCCCTCAAAAAGGCTAGATATAAAATACAACCCTTCCCAACCATACGCTCGACCTTCAAGAAAGCGATCATTCTACTTGGGACATAATCAGTCACATCTTGCCACTCGATCTGTGGCACACCCAGAATAACCAATGTGACTATCTTACCATGATAATCCAGAATAGCACAACACGAAGATAACCAATCTATGCCCAGAATGACATCTAAATCCACCATACTTAGTAATAAAAGATCAAATCGGGTCTTCAGACCCCCAATAGATTCCACACACGACTGGTAAACACAGTCTACAACAACACTATAACCCACTATGTAGATATATAAACAGGAGAAACCAATGACTCACGGGGCATACCCAGATAACGAGGAAAGTATGGTGACACATAAGTGAAGTTAGAACCACGATCAAATAATACAGATGCATATCTATAGAAGACTGAAATAATACTTGAAATCACGGGGTCTGAAGTAGCAGGATCTGGTATGCCTGGAAGGCCATAGAAACGGGCCTGACCGCCCCCTGATTGGCCTCCCCCTCTAGGGCAACCCCTACCTGACTGACCTCCACCCCTAATTGGCTGGGCGGGTGGTGAAATAGCTAGAGCAGAAGCCGAGGTCTGACCCCTCTGCTGAGACTGACTATAATAAAGTCGAGGGCACTGCATCCTCATATGCCCGAACTCTCCACACTCATAGCAACTCCTCGATGCTGGAGATGGGGACTGAAGGGAACCCTTCGCACCAGAGTAGCTAGCAGATGCATTCGATATAGAAGAGCCCTGAACAAATGGAGCATGAGATGAGCTCTGAGCTGGAAGGGCACTAAATGATGATTGGCCCTGATGTGAACTGTAAGAACCATAAACCGATAATGCCCCACAATAACTTGGGCGATCTTACTGACCATGTCAAAATTGTTGGCCTCTGCCGTACTGAAACTGGCCCCTCAAGAGAGCACCACTATAAATACATAATCCTCGAGGCTTCTTGGCCTCCTTCTCCTCTCACTCCTGGCGACGGATAGACTCAATCTCCTAGGCAATATCCACAATCTCCTTGAATGTAACACCAGTGACACTCTTCTTGGTCATGAGAATACAGAGCTGATAAGTAAGACCATCGATGAACCTCCTGATCCTCTCTCGATTAGTGGGAATCGACCAAATCGCATGACGGCCTAACTTAAAGAATCGCATCGCATACTGCATCACAGTCATCTCCCCCCGATGCAACTGCTCAAACTGCCTATGCAGCTCTTCTCAACACGACTGTGGCATATATTTCTCCAGAAAGAGAACAGAGAACTGCTGTCAAGTAAGGGGTGCTGCACCAAAAGGCCTGCATCTCTCATACGCCTCCCACCAAGTGAAGGCAGTCCCAAAAAATTGAAAGTTGGTAAATGTCGCACCACTGGTCTCTATAATCCCTATTTTACAAAGCATCATCTGGCATTTATCCAAGAAACACCGGGCATCCTCGCCCTCTGCACTGTTGAACGTCGGTGGCTGGAGTCTACCAAACCTCTCAAGTCGACGTTGCTCGTCATCCGGCATAACTGGTACCACAAACTCCTGAGCTGGTGCAACCGACTGGGTTGGAGGTGCCCCAGTGTCTAGAGTCCCTGCACAACCTGCTAAGGTGTGCGAGCAATGGGATTTTGGGTGCCTCTCCCAGCCTGGGAAGTAGTTGTGGTCGTAGTAACTAAGATCGCCTGAGCCAAACCGGTACACACTGATAAGATCTGAGCTAAAGCCTCCTGAAGGCCTGGAATCACAATAGGCACAACTTTTGCCTGAGCTGGTGTTGTTGTAGCATCCACAATTAGGACCTGATCTGGAACTGGGGTAGCGAGGGGATCTACCGATGCTCCTATAGTTTCTCTTCCCCTGCCATGGCCTCGATCGCAACCTCAGCCTCTGGTGGCCCCAGCTGGTGGTACTGGCGGTCATCCTTCCTGCCCGGTAGCACATGTCCTTACCATCTGGGAGAGAATGGAACAACAAAAATTTAGTACTCAGATCAACAAATTCGCATGATAAGAATTCCAAGAATGTGAAGTTTTTCCTAAAGGTTCTGCAGCCTCTGGAGGATAAATACAGCCATCTCCGTACTGATCTGTGAGACTCTACGAAATTAGATCATGACTCGCGAGACCTATGTAACCTAGGCTCTGATACTAATTTTTCACGACCCCAAATACCGGTCGGGATGGCGCTTATCATAATACTAGGCAAGCCAACCAATTAATTAACTACAACCCTTTTTCCTTTAACAATAAGCCATTTTCTAACACAAGTTTAAATACCAAATTTCATTAGAAATTTCTAAAGCAATAGACAATATGCGGAAGTCAAATAAACAAGAAATTACACAGCCCCATAAATCTGGTGTCACGAGTATAGAGCCTTTAATACAAGTCTGAATACCTACTTTATCAATAGTCTGCAAAATACTGAAAGATAATAAGATAGAGAGCAAAAAACAGGGCTATGGACGCCATGCAGCTACCTGAAACCTCTGTCGACACACTGAATCAACTAAACAACCCTCACACGGCCACTCGGGCACCTGGATCTGCACACAAGGTGCAGGGAGTAACGTAAGTACACCAACTCAGTAACTAACTAAAGTAAATAAGTACTAAAAGCAGTGACGAGCAGGTTAAAGGACTTATAACTGAATACTCAACAAAATAGTGGGTCAACTTTACCAATTTAAAACCAACTTCTTCATAAAAATCATTATGTTCTGTTTAAACACTTAAATTCAGATACTTAGCAGTATATTCAATAGAGGCTTATTTAAAGAAATTTAAAAACAATGAAAACATCATAACTGGGCCTTTCGGGCAAGGGATCACTCAAAATGTGGCCTTTTGGGTAGCCACTCAGTCACTCATGACTCAACCCTCGTCACTCAGTTTCATAATATCTCATAGTAATAGAAATCAAAATAACCACTGCGACATGCATTCCGATCCATATATTTATAGTTGACTACACTCACTGGGGGAGTGTAGACTCCGGAGGGGCTCCTACAGCCCAAGCGTCATATTGTTGCGGCATGCAGTGATCCTATATATATCGATGTGGCGTGTAGCATGATCCACATAAGTATCATTGCGGCGTGCAGCCCGATCTAATATATATAAATATTCTCACAATTTTGTTCTCAACCTCTCTTAGCCCTTATCCTCACAGCCACTCGAGCAAAACAATAAGAATTAGGGAACTCAACCCAAACAGTCATCACGATCAGGAGTAGAGCAATAAAACCAATTTTAAACATTTGAACAGGTAAAACATGACTGAGGATATGCTTCTAGTAAGTAAAGTGAGGAAAATAGTCAAAATGCCCCTGAGGGTTTCTACATGTCGGCACAAGCCCCAAACATGGCATACAACCCATAATGCAGCATAAATATCCAAAATATGAATTAACATAATACATTCAAATCAAATATGCGGCTCAATAGTCATTACGGGATGGACCAAGTCACAATCCCTACCGGTGCATGCCCACACGCTCGTCACCTAGCATGTGCACCATTGCACTTATCCAAACAAGCCAAATACCGGGGTTTTGTACACTCCGTTCCAGATTTACAATGGCTACATACCTCAAATCGGTAAAAATACTACTCTACGATGCCTTTTCCCCTCGAATCGGCCTCCACTCACGTCAAATCTGTCCAAAATTAGAATCACTGCATCAAAATATTCTAAGGGAATGAAGCCCAAGTGAACACAATCAAATAATACCAAAAATCTACAAAATTGGTCAAACCCGACCCCCCGGGCCCACGTATCGAAATTCGATAATTTTTACACCAATAGCTTTTTATCTTCCCACGAATTCATACATACCAAAAACTCATAAATCCGGCATCAAATGGCCTATCAAAACATTAATCATAGGTCTCCAATCCTAAACCCTAGCTTCCCCAACTTTCACCCTTAATTTCCACGAATTCTAAGTCTAATCCATGAAATAATAGCACATGAATGAGTTTTAGGTCCAAAATCCTTATCTCAATGAAGTTCCCTTGAAATCCCTCTTCCAAATTGTCCAAATAAGCTCCCAAACCAAAGTCAAAAATGGTGAAATAACCCAAAATTTGCGTAGGACTTCTTTTAAATTCTTCTATCAAGTTGTTCCGCATCTGCGACACTATAGTCGCGTCTGAGGTACCATATATGCAGTCTGTTGTGCCCCATTTTTCTTGCAAAATCAGGTTTATGATATTTGGAAGGATAACTTGTTCCTTTTGGGAACTGGGTTTGTATTTGAAGAGTCGCCACCTAATGATTAGGGTGCATTAGGACACCAAAGAGGTTTTGATTTAAGCCTCCATAGATAGGGTAAGGGCTTGAAATTATTCTAAGGGGGAGGTGTTAGGCACCCCTCAGAATCCACTAGTATGGTTCCCGGCCAGACTGTTATTGTAAATTTAGGTGCAAATAAAATGTAGACAAATAAAGCTTTAAATAAAATGGGATTTTCACATAATGGTTTACAAATAAACAAAGTTGGAAAGAATAATTAGAAAAAGTTGATTTTTAAAAGAAAGAGCTGGAATTGCTAAAAAGAGGTAAACAATAAAAGGGAGGGAGGTCCTAGGTTTATTAAAAATATGGATCACCCCACACAATTTCCGGTAATAACTCCTCAATAAGGGGCTATATGTGACAATATTGCATAATCATCATATCCATATCTACCATTCCCACCCCGTTAAGGTATTAAAGCGCAGAATGGTCTCGATTAATTATTGAATGTTATTACCCGTCCCAACCCTATCAGTCTCGGAGGCACTTGGGACTACTAATCCTAAAGGGGAGGAATATTGGGCTTATTTGAGGTTTCAAAAGGTAAAAATCTAAGGCGACATAAAAAAAACACATATTGCACATTTAGGGGGAAGCATATAAACAAACAGAGACTCAATTACACCTCCTTGAACTGAAAAAGCACATAATTAGCATGACTTTCACATACTGTTTAAGGTCTGATTAAATACCAAACATGAGAGATCTTAAAGGTTGAGGCAGACTGATTTATTATATAATTCAGATAAGAAGCCCGAATCAGGCCTGCCTGCTGGTTGTAATTAATAGAACAGATTCAGTTTATAGTTATTACCATATGGCTTGCCTAAGTGTTATGACAGGTTCCTATAGGCATGATATCTATTGAATTCAGAAAATAGTAAGTCTTGAAATAAATTGTTTGAATGCATACTTGTTAAATTCGCTAAGTGAGGGAATCAGATTACTAAAAGACAGGCAGAATTTAATGAATTGATTATAAGTTCTGCAACTGATAGTATCAATTATCGTTGATTTTATATCTAACACTGAGTGGACGAATCAGATTTAATTAGAAATTCCTATAGGCATGCTTTCTATGCGATGCAGATTTTAAACTTTATAGACATGGGGTAAAAAGTGCAGAAGCCTTGTAGACATAGTATCTAAATGCATGAGGCTTGTTTTAAACCTACAAAAGTGGTATAAAAATGAGTAATTTGTTTAAGACCTATAAACATGGTATCTAGATGTAACTGAATATGCAGAATTGTACAATCATGCATGCATAATTTCTATGCGAAGTTGGCTATGCAGAATTCAAAATAGGCCTATAGGCATGATTTCTATTTGAATATGCACAATTCAGAATACCTCTAGACATATTTCTATATAAAGGATGGATATACAGGAATATAGTAGTCCTATAGTCATGATTTCTATATGTATTGAAATATTATAATAGACCTATAGACATGGTATCTATATGTATCAGAATATGTGAAATTGTAGTGGACCTATAGGCATGATTTCTACCCTTTGCATGTATATTTACCGACCCTTTTTCACTAGCCAGCCCCACGCGTTCACTACCACTTATTACAAACCAGAATGAATAAAAATTGCATCAGAAAAGTAATAAAAAAAACCCAAAAATTAAGGGAAGAATCTTTAAAATATATGGTTAGACAAATGAGGTAAAATACCCAATAAAATCAATTAGTACATAGTAAATCAAGGAGTCAGGGATTCGAAATTACTGGTTCATGAGTAAACCAAGTCAGAAAGGCTAAGTAAAGTTTTCGAATCAAACCAAGTAACAGGGAAATTAGAACAATAAGGAAATAATCAATTAGACATACACAAAGGTGGTCTGAAATCACTCAAAAATTGAAAGTCATTTTGGAGAGGAAGCTCAACATATATAAAGAGTACACAAGTATGCATGTGGGGCTAAATTTAGGACAAGGAAAAAGCATCATGCAATCACAAAAGTAAGTAGCGAACTATAGGAACATGGCAGTCATCTTAGTGACAAAGAAGAGGGAGAGTATCAAATAACATGCAGAGGGTCCAGTAGAAAGACTCTAGAAAAGTTTAGCAGGAAATCAGAATCATATAAAGAAACAAAGGTTGAAAAACGATTTCGAAACTCAGTCGAGCATTAGATGAAACAATCTTCAGAAACTCGAATAGGTCAAAAGGAGTTAGGGTTTTGAAATTAAACAAGTTCAAGAATGAAGAACAAGCAAATCACATAGCGGATAGTCTCAATACTTGGATGAAACCCCAATTTTTAGGGTTTTGCCATCAATCGAGTATAGAGATGAAAGGAAAAGTAATAAAGGCACAAAACTACTAATGAAATAAATTGATAAATATCATAAAGGAACTGGGGCTTTTAATGTGCATTTTCCAATAGAAGAACAACATAAGAAGCGCAGTAGAAGAACAACATAAAGAAATATAAAAGAAGAAACTCATAAAGAAATGCAGTAGAAGAAACTCACAAGAAACACAGTAGAAGAAACACATAAGAAACACAATCAAAGAAAATCATAAGAAACAAAGTAGAAGAAACACATAAGAATTACAGTAGAACATGCTAAAGATCAAAGAAATTTCTAAAAAATCCTAAATCGGAAAAGATAAAGGTTTTGAAAGCAGAGTTTTTGAAAGAATCTTAAAAACGTTTGGAAGCTTAGAGATAAACACATATCGAGAATAGATCTAAAGAAATAAGAAGAACCTCAAAAGGTTAGGCTTCAGAAGAAACCCAGAGGGTGAGAAAAGCTTGGAAGGTCATTGATTTGAGCAGGAGATGTCAAGATTAGGCTTAAACAGCCATAGCTGACCGGAGCAATGTTGGAGACAACCATAGAACTCGAACGAAACCAAGCCTGGGCCAAGCTTCTCCAAGGTTTGACTTTGATACCATAGCAACCAGGCGTGTAAGAGTTATTGGAGGCCGTTATAGGACTTCGATTGCCTTGGAAGCCATGGATTCCAATGATTTTAGGGTGGAAGTGGAGGGATGCGGCTAGGGTTTGAGAAGCTTCGAGAGAGAATCGAGAGAATGGGGGAATTCTAGGATGGCTACAAAAGGGAATGATTAGGTTTAGGGGTTAGGTCGGATTAAAAAGGAAGGGGCAAATATAAGCTATTGATCTAAGTGATCAACGGCTAGGATTAAAAAGAGAGTTCGGGCGGGTTATTTAAAAGGGTCGAGGGATAGGTAGATTGGGTTAATGGATTTGGGTAATTGGGTTCAGGAATTGGGTTTAATTAGAGGTTCAAATACAGCTAAAATTGAAATGCAAATGGGCTATCATTTAAATAGCTATTTTTCCCTCACTTATTTTATAAAAAATAGTAAAATAATTTTTGGAAATAAATTAAATGTACTAAAATGATTAATAATATGTAATTATCAAATTAAAAATACTAGAGTCAATTTTATAACTATAAATATAATTAAATCTTAAAAGAGGCCAATATTGCAATACATGCAATTTAGCTTAAAAAATACCAAATAAATTTATAAAATATGCAAAAATTCTGTTAGCTATATTTTAGCATAAATATGAGAATCAAATAAATGAGTCACCAGAAATGATAATTTTAGGGATAATTACTGGGTTTTCCCTTGATAAAATAGGGCAATAAATTGATTTAAAAATCTTTGAAAAATTAAGGAAAAATAATAAAACCTTGGGGCATGCTTATATATGCATATATAGGTTATTTTGAAGGTATTTTGAATATTTAAAAATATAGGAAAAAATTGGGTATCAACAGCTGCCCCTCTTTATCCGGGAAGAATGGAAGAGTTGTCGGATAAAGATATGATGGCCAATTTTGACCGAACGAAATGGTTTGAAGAGGTTTGGCCGTGCTCTGGCTTCTGAGATGCCTACATATCCCTGGTTTTGTAGGAATCAAGCCACATGTGGTTCAGGATCCATCAGCGGAGTATGCCGATTGAGACTTTTCAAGAAGGGAAACAATATTCAGGACGGGCTGAACGGTTGAAGTCTAATGGGGCTGCGGGAACTGGAGCGGAATCACTCATATAGAGATGTCTGTGGCTCGCTGATTTACTCGCAAATAAGCAATACAAGCATATATTGTGTGTAAATTTCAATATGATGCAAGTTCCCGTCAGACCATGAATGTATTCTTTGGACAGTTAGGATGACGTCCTTGAACAATGATGCCATGTGCCATGATGCATATAATAAAGGATTCGTATGCCAAGAAATGATCCTCTTAGCTATGCGAATGATGCCTTTTAACCATGATGCCTTCGAATAATGATATGCAAAGATTAAAGGAATCCTCGAGCCATGGCATGGCGTTATCGGGCTATGCGAATTGTGCCTCCGAACAATGATGCCTTTGGATAATTTAGTGATCTTTCAGCTCATGGAATGCAGTATTTGGCGATCTTTTAGCCCATGAGATGCAAAAGGTGGCAATCTTTCAGTGACGACTTTGACGTGGCTCAAGACATTTCAACTTCTCTTGTTACAGAATTTTGACGGTCCTTATAAAAATTCTGCACTAGTTTAATGGGTTGACACTTCTAACTGCAGCTTGTGATTATTGACTAAAACTACCTCGGACTTTTGAGGGTTTTCTTCAAAATTCTGCCCTAGTTTCCAATTGTGGGGGGAAATGAAAATTTTATTGAATTGTGACGAAACCCATAAGGCTGCCTACTACCTCTAAAACGGGAATAAGGTCAAACGTAGTTCAAATTACATCATATACGAAAGCATAAGATTACATATAGTAAAGCTTGACTATATCTAAATTGATTGGTTTTGGTCAAACCTCTCCGTCCATTTCTGTGAGTATAAGGGCTCTTCCAGTCAGAACCCATTGAACCATGTATGGACCCTGCCAATTGGGAGAGAATTTCCATTTGGCTTCCTCTTGATGTGGGAAAATTTTCTTTAACACCAGCTGCCTCGGTGCGAACTGTCTTGGCTTAACTCTTTTGTTGGAGTCTCTGGATATTCTGTTCTGATAAAGCTGACCGTGGCAAACTGCATTCATTCTCTTTCCATCTATAAAAGCCAGTTGCTCATAACGACTCTTCACCCATTCTACATCGTCGAGCTTAGCCTCCTGTATGGTTCTTAAGGAAGGACTTTCTACTTCGATGGGAATGACGACTTCTATATCATAAACCAGCATATAAGGGGTTGCTCCAGTTGTTGTGCGGACAGTGATGCGATACCCCAACATAGCAAATGATACCTTTTCGTGCCATTTCTTATGCTTCTCTATCATTTTTCTCAATATCTTCTTGATGTTTTTGTTGGAGGCTTCTACATCTCCGTTCATCTGAAGCCTGTAGGCTGTGGAATTCTTGTGTTTGATCTTGCAGGATTCACACATAGTTTTCATCAAGTCATTGTTGAGATTGGAGCCATTATTAGTGATGATTGACTCTGGGATACCGAATCGACAAATAATGCGGTCGCGATCGAAGTCTGCCACGACTTTCTTAGTTACTGCTCTGTAAGATGTTGCCTCGACCCATTTGGTGAAATAGTTGATTGCTACTAGGATGAACCTATGCCCGTTGGAAGCGGCTGGCTCGATTGGTCCAATAACATCCATTCCCCAAGCAGCGAACGACCATGGTGAGCTTGTTTCATTAAGCTCATTTGGACGTACATTTATCATGTCTACATGTATCTGGCAGCGGTGGCATTTTTGGACATATTGGATGCAGTCTGTTTCCATAGTCATCCAAAAGTAACCAGCCCGGAGTATCTTCATGGGTAAGACAAAACCGTTCATATGTGGACCACAAGTCCCGGCATGATTTCTTCTAGCAGCTTAGATGCTTCCTCTGCGTCGACACACCTTAATAACCCCAAACCAGGAGTCCTCCTGTATAGGATTCCTCCACTATAAAAGAAGTTGTTAGATAACCTCCGAAGGGTGCGCTTCTGAATAGGACCTGCAATCTCTAGGTATTCGCCCTTTGCTAAGTATTCCTTGATGTCATAAAACCAAAGTTTTTCGTCTGTTTCTTCTTCAACATGGGCACAATAAGCTGGTTGTTCGTGGATCTTTACTGGAATGGGATCAATGAAGTTTTTTGTCTGGATATTGTATCATGGATGACAAGATAGCCAATGCATCGGCAAATTTGTTCTGGATTCGGGTAACATGCCGGAATTCGGTCTTTGTGAACCTCTTTCTCAATTCCTCACGTGGTGCAGATATGGGAGTATCATAGAGTTCTTTGTTGCCCATTCTTCTTGGACCTGTTGTATGAGTAGGTCTAAATCTTCAATTAGTAGCAACTCTTATATGTTCATGTCAATAGCCATCTTAAGCTCTAAGATGCAGGCTTCGTACTCGGCCATATTGTTGGTGCACGGAAACTTGAGTTTGGCAGACTCCAGAAATGCTGACCGATTTCTGATACTAGGACTGCTCCTATGCTGACTCCTTTGAAATATGTTGCTCCATCAAAAAATATTCTCCAACCATCATAGGATTCTGCAATGTCTTCTCCTATGAATGATACCTCTTCATCAGGAAAATACATCTTTAGAGGTTCGTATTCTCCATCTACTGGATTTTCAGAAAGGTGATCTGCCACTGCCTGTCCCTTGATTTCCTTTTGATCCATGTAGACAATGTCGAATTCATTCAACAGGATTTGCCACTTGGACAGATTGTTAGTGGGCATGGGCTTCTGAAAGATGTACTTTAGCGGATCCATCCTTGATATAAGATATATAGTGTAGGCACAGAAGTAATGCCTCAGCTTCTGGGCTACCCAAGTCAAAGCACAATAGGTGCACTCCAATAGAGAATACCGGGCCTCGTACGAAGTGAATTTCTTGCTGAGATAGTAAATGGCATGTTCCTTTCTCCCTAATTCATCATACCACCCCAGGACACAACTGAAGGCACCATCTAATACTGCGATGTACAGTAGCAAAGGTCTACCTAGCTAAGGCAGAGTTAAGACTGGTGGCAGTTATAGGTATTCCTTGATCCTGTCAAAAGCTTTATGGAACTCATAAGTCTACTTGGTGGCGACATCCTTTTTCAACATCTTGAAGATCGGCTCACAGATGACCGTGGACTGTGCTATGTATTGGCTGATATAGTGAAGTCTTCCCAAGAAACTCATCACGTCCTTCTTGTTCTTTGGCGGTGGGAGTTCTTGAATAGCCTTGACCTCTGATGGATCTAATTCTATTCCTCGGCGGCTCATAATAAACCCAAGTAGTTTTCCAGCAGGAACCCCAAAAGCACAGTTTGATAGATTCAGTTTCAAGTTGTACCTTTGCAATTTATTGAAAAACTTCCTCAAATCTTCCATGTGATCAGTGACCTTCTTGGACTTGATGATAATGTCATATACGTACACCTCGATGTCCTTGCGTATCATATCATGAAAAATAGTAGCCATGGCCCTTATGTAGGTGGCCCCTGCATTCTTTAACCCAAACAGCATCATCTTGTAACAGTACATTCCACACGGCGTAATGAAAGACTTTTTCTGAGCATCTTTTTCATCCATCCAGATCTGATGATAACCAGGGAAACAATCCGCAAATGATTGCAATTCATGCTTGGAACAATTGTCGATCAGGATATGTATGTTTGGTAAAGGAAAGGCGTCTTTCGGACTGGCCCGGTTAAGATCCCGGTAGTCGATATAGACCCTAACCTTCCCGTCCTTCTTTGGAACTGGCACAATGTTACCTAACCATGTTGGGTATTCTACTACCCTGAGAACTTTAGCATTTACCTTCTTGGTGGTCTTCCTTGATTTTCAAACTCATATCAAGTTTGAACGTTCTGAGCTTCTGCTTTACCGGTGGACATGTCGGATCAGCTGGCAGTTTTTGTGCCACAATAGATGTACTTAGACAAGTCATGTCGTCGAATGACCAGGCGAATATGTCCTCATATTCTCTTAGAAATTCTGTGTATTCCTTCTTTTTTTATGACGATAAGTGAACGTTGATTCGTGTTTCTTTAACTTTCTCTTCATCCCCCAAGTTAACAATTTCGGTCTCGTCCAAGTTGGACTTCGATCCATTTTTAAAATTCTCAACTTTATTAACAATCTCTTCCGATATGTCATCTTCCTCCAAATATCTGTCTATTTGTTGCGTTGTCTCATAGCATGTCACAGTCATTGGTTCATCAAGATAAGCAATAGTAATGATGTATAAGTAAAGTAATGAGAGAAAATAAGAGTAAGTGTTGATTCATAAGAAAAGTCAAAATGCCTTGATAAATCGCACAATCGTTTCGAATATTAAAGATCTTATTGCAGAAATTTAAAATGCAAAATGAAGGTTAACTAGTAAAAAATAAAAGACATTGCATGATGCTTGTTCAGCCTTGCTACCCCGAGGCTCGTCGGGCTCTGGTGTGTGAGACCCCGTAAAATTTTTGAACTCAAAACCTAGTAACTTGTGGTGTCGGCTCCGAACATGTGTTGGGAATGTGCATAATTCTTGGTAGTAAACTAAGCTTTTAAAAATCAAAAGAACCAAGTTTCCAGAGACTGTCATTTATGCGATCCAGAATGCGGTCACAGATCATCTATGCGGACCGCATTCCTACTGCATAATGAAATAGTAGATTGGTCAAAATTGATGTTGAAAATGCGGTCCATTATGTGACCGCATAATCAATATGCGGACCGCATTCCCGCCGCATAGTGAAACAGTAGATTGGTCAAAATTGATGTTGAAAATGCGGTCCACTATGCGACTGCATAATCAATATACGGACCGCATTCTTGCCGCATACTGAAATAGAACTTCAGAGTTTTGAGGGTATTTCTGTGGGCTGCATTTCAGTTCTACGATCGCAGAATGCGACAGCAGATCTTGCTGGGCTTCTATTTTTCCCAATTTTAAAACCCGACCCTCTTTTTAATAAAACACCCCAACCCCCCTCATTTTAATGACATTCTGATCAAATTAAGAGAGAGAAAGAGAGGGTCTTGAGAGAGAAACTCACCTTCTCCAAAATCTTGTTCTTCAAAGCTATCCGGGCCGGGGAAATTCAGACTTATCTTCATACCCCTTTCCCTACAGGTAAAATCCCTAACTTTTCCCATTTAAATTCTATTTTAAATTAAGGGGGGAGTCTCATGCTTAGGTTTTTGAAAATAAGGGTCGAACTCATTCATGCATGTCTTTCTATAACCTGAAACCTAGTGAGAATAATGTGGTGGGAGCAAACACTTGTGAAAAGAAGGGGTTAATGGCCTAAATATATTTGGGTAGTGATTGTGAACCTTGAATTCTAAGCTATGTGTATTAATTTGTGCACTATATTGACGTTGCTAGATTTCGGTGAATTTGAAGTAAGAATTAAAAAGGAATTCGGCTCCAGGTATGTATGGCTAACTTTGAACTTGGTAAAATCACCTTGTTTGGGTATTCGAGTGCTTGGTATGTGATTTCTACGTGAATTGGTGTGAAATTCTTGTGGTTGGTATGGTTGAGTGATTGTGGTTTTGCCTTCACTATATTGATGCAAGTAATTGAAAATAAATCAGGTTTGTGATTGTGAATGTGCTATGTGGTAAGAATTGTGACACAAGTGATGGAAGGAAATGGGAATTGATGTATTTCGGAATAACTATGGTAGCAATATATGTAGCTTAACGTGGAAGATTATTGTTGTGACCTATCTATGCATATGAGTTCTGAAATACATGGAAATTGTATTGATGGCCTTGGAAGTTCATGTAAATTTTTTGTTGTCACTCCTTGAGAATTACTATTGTTATTTCTTGAGAATTGTTGTTGTTATTCTTGTGACTTGTTGGTTGTGATGTTGCTTGTGAATTGTGATTGATCGGTGGGATTGGGTTGCGCGCCGCAACACAAAGTAATAAGGTGTGGGTTGTGGTGATAAGGGTGGCCGAGGTAATAAGGTTGGAAAGCGATCGAAATCGCCATTGAAATGAAATTCTGAACCAACTATGAAACTATTGATGTGGAAATGTGGAAGGGGAAATAGGAGAGATTGTAAATTTGTTTGGTTTGATTGTTCTCTCATTGTGGATTTGATTGTTATTTCTATTACAATTACATACTTGTTTATGGAGGAGAAGTTGTATACCTGTTTGGCTTAATTTTTCTCTTCTTGTAGATTTGATTGTCGTTCTATTACCACTGCTTACTTGTTTATAGTTCGAGTTTACTTGGGGAAAAGTTTGTTCATACATACCAGAACAATTCAAATGTACTGACGTCCCTTTTGCGGGGGATGCTACATTCGTGTTATGATTGTAGGTGGATCTGTAGAAGGTACTCCAATCCACCGTTCGTAGCTCTCCCTCCGCCTTCCATCAGCTTTTTGGTGAGCCCCATTCCCCTCGGGTTCCTGCGTGGCTTAGCCACTTGTTTCCATAGTTTTATTTTGCGGTTGTGTAAGGTATAGTCGGAGCCTCGTTACCGGCAATTATTGTATTATCCTGTTATACTTATAGAGGCTCTGTAGACAGTGGATATGGGTAAAAGCTTATGTATATCCCCGTTTATTTTGATGGGCAACGAATTACTAACTTCACTAACTACTATGTATGTATATTTTGCAAAAGGTGTTTTAAGTTAATTATATGGCTAGTTCTTGCAAATAATGAGTAAGGAAAACATGGGGTGACGCGTGGGGTAGGAAAGGCCCCCAGGCCCGCTTGGCTGGGGCTTCCCGGTCGGGCGCCGGTCATGTCCCTCGAATTTGGGTGTGACATGGTAGTTCTAATGGTCCAGTTATTGAGGTATGCCCCTCTTCTTACAGCCTACGGAAGGGCCTTTCTCCCCCTCCTCCTCGAAATAACACAACAATCCATATCATCGTCTTCGAGGAACAAATTCCTCACTACTATCAATTTTTCCTCTTCTTCTGACCCATAGATAACATCGGCTGATTGGAAAGTCTGTACCAAGCATGTTATTTGCTGCTCTAACGGATAGTAAGGATTGCACCATGATGGCGACCAGTTGTTGAATTCCTCCCAGGTATACGCATATCCCAGACCGAAGGTGGTGCCATGTTTCTTTAGTTTGATAGGCTTAGTGATTCCTTAGAGGTTCTTGCCAATTCCCTTGCCAGGTTCATATCTGCTCCAGTTCAATATGCTTTTAATTTTTTTATCCCACCATTTGTCCTTGTCAACAGTGTTGACTCGCTCGACGTGATGATAGGTTTCCCCGCTTATCTTTCTTCTACCTCCTATTGCTGGGATGGTCTGGTGACTGTATATGGGATTACTACTATCACTGTGAACGATCACCTCTTGGTGATTCCACTCAAACTTCACTGCCTGATGTAATGTTGACGCTACGGCCCCAGCGGCATCAATCCATGGTCATCTCAATAGAATATTTTAAGATGCCGGCACGTATATTACTTGAAAATCAACATCAAACCAAGTAGGCCTCATTTGCAAGCACATGCTTATTTCCCCAATGGTGGACCTTTGGGAACCGTCAAAAGCTTTTACGTTCATGGCCCCTGATCTCATGCAATCCTTTTCCCAATGTCCTAAGCATTACCAACGGACAAATATTGAGGCCGAACCCTCTATCAATCAGGATTCTGGTGATAAAATAATCTTCACATTGCACAGTGATATGCAAAGACTTGTTGTGACTCAACCTTTCTGGTGGCAGCTCATCTTCATGAAAAGTGATCTTGTGAGTTTCGAATACCTATCCTACCATGCTAGCTATTTTTTCATCGGTGATGTTGCTTGGTACATATGCCTCACTCAGCTCCCTTAACAGGGCATTCTTGTGTGCATCAAAATTTTGCAGCAAAGCAAGGATAGAAATTTGTGTTGGTGTTTTGTTCAGCTGATCAATGACCGAGTATTCCTTGGCCTATATCATTTTCCAGAGATCATAGGGCCCGATCTCGGTGATGGTTGGCTGATTAGAGACCTGCTTTCTTGACTCAGCCAAATGTTCTAGGGTATAAACCCTACCAGTTCTCGTCATACCTTGTACCACAACAGCTTCGCCAAACATGGCCTTGCCTTTCCTTCTTGCCTCAATTGTGTAGTACCAAGGTATAACATTTGTATGGAATGGTGTTACGGCCGACATTGCCACTGGAATTGCCGTGGCTATCCTTACTCCGAACGGAGAATGCACCTTGGGCGGTAAAACTGCAACTTCGAAGGGTGTAGGTGCATTTACTGGTGATATGAATTTAACCTCAATCGGTGTTGGCGTCTTTGCAGAGGAGGGTGCTTCAAACTCAAGTGGCATAGACATATTTACCATGGCATCCCCAGAGAGTTGAATCTGGACTATGATCGGATTAAGGGTGACTATTGGCTTTTTTGGATTGTCACCTTCTGTGATCAAACTGATCGATACCTTGGGATCCCAATCATCCTCTATTTCAATCATGTGAATGTATCCACCCTTGCGGTCTGATAGAGGGTTATTGCGGACATTCAAAGTAGGTTCCTTGGCCACAATAATCTTGTTATCAATTGAAGTATGGATCTTATCTTTCAGAGAGCGGCATTCGTCAATGGTGTGCCCTTTCATGCCAAAATGGTATGCACAGGATTTATTTGGGTTGACCTATTGGGAAGGATTCTCAAGAGCATCAGGGATAGGGGTGACATAACTAGCAGTTTTAAGTCTTTCATACAACTGGTCGATAGGTTCAGCAATAGCCGTATACTGTTTTGGAGGCCTTCGGTCAAAATTTTGTCGGGGTCTAGGGAAGTTTTGGCGTGGAGGAGGGAATCGGTAGTGGGACAGTTGAGTGTTGTAGGCTTTGTAAACATGTGCTGGTTGGGAATATTTGGGTGATGTAGGATGATATGTGGGAGGTGATTGATAAGTGGGTGGTAGAGATTGGTAAGAGGGTGAGGGTGCTTGGTAGTTTGGAGTAGGCTGGTATGTGAGTGGAGGCATTGGGTAGGTTTGGTATTTGATGGGAGATTTGGTTCTCTGTGCCACCATTACAGCTCCTACGTCCCTTTTCTTGGACACACCACCTGACTGTAAGGCATTGTTCGCAGCTTGAAAGGCCTCAAAATTCGTATCCATACCGCTTTTCATGCCCTCTTTGATCCTTTCTCCCAGCTTGATAATGTTAGAAAATTTGTAGCCCTCGATCATCATCAACTTCTCATAATATTGTGGGTCTTGGGCCCGGACGACGAATTTGTTCATTTGTCCTTCTTCTAAGGCGGGCTAACCTTAGTAGTTTCGTACCTCCAATGGTAGCATACTCGCGTAAGGTTTATGTGGGCTTCTTCTTTAGATTTTTAATATAGAACACATCCGGTCATTCTCCATGTTAAACCTGAATTTTTCCATAAAATCAGACGCCATGCTTACCCAGTTCGACCACTTTTTTGGATCTTGGCTAATGTACCAAGATAAAGCATCTCCCTTCAAGCTCCTCATGAAAAGCTTCATGCAGATTTTCTCGTCTTTTCCTACACCAACCAATTTGTAATAGTACTTTCTCAAATGGACCTTTGGATCTTCTGTACCATCAAACATTTTAAACTTAGTAGGTTTGTACCCCTCGGGCAATTCGCCATCGGGCTGTATGCAAAGATCTTCATAGTTTAGCCCTTCAATTCCCTTGCTACCTTCAATGCCTAGAATTCTGCTAGTCAACTTTTTAAGTTCTTCGACCAGGTTTCTAATGAGCAAGTCCTTATCATCAGACTCAGGTATGCTTGAGATGGGTTGGGCAGAGTGCGCACAGTCTCTACATAGATGGGGGTATTATGTTGGGTGTGGCAGTGGCCATTTGTGGAGTTCTGGAGTTCTGGGATGTGCAGTAGGGTGTTATTTGAGGTATGGCAGGTGTTGCAGTGGTGATGAGGAGTGGAATGGTTTCGTTACTTTGGGATATTTTGTGGAGGTACATGTTTCTGAGTATTTGGGAAATTATCATCTGGAGTGGTGAGGGAAAATGATAGATTTGCCAGATTCCGAACCTGGTCAAGTTCTTGTTGATATTTTAGTAGATTTTATTCCAATTGGGATGCATTTTCCTTGGGACCCAGAGTATCGTAACCATGATTGACCTCTACCCGTTCAGTTGAGTTCTCCTTTCTAGTGTTGTTCAAATCTTCCATCTTCCCTTTGCTCTTATGTCTGATAGGACTGAGAGGAGGAGTGGCTAGAAGGCCCCTGGATCTTGTGAAATAGGATGATGTTGCCAGAGTTCACGAACTAACCTTTGGGGAAGGGAATAAACAAAAGTAAAAACAAAAGGTAACAAGTTAGTGAGGATGATAAAAATGTTGCAATATTTAAACACAAGTGCGGGAATGTAAAGCACGTCCTAATTTGGGGACCTCTTTATGCCCGAGGTAGGACTAACGACAAGTTTATTTGGAGAGCTTGGAATGCTAAATGCCACATTTCATTGATAAAAAAAAGTAGACGAATCCCAAATCGACACTAAATAACAAGAAATAAAAGTTGCTAGTGGTCGTTGGCCTTATTACATTTTATAAAGCAACATGAAAACTCATATTTATTTGGTCCCAGAAGGACCTGCCCTAGATTAGGCATCCTTTGCTCCATCAAATAGCTTCCCTAACTCGCACAGTCCCAGCAGCAGGTAGGCTCTGGCCAGATGTCTGCCTTCATTTCCTTCAGCATTCTGGTAGTCTTCGACCCTCTTGAGAAATTTCTTTTCCAACTCTACTATACCTTGCTCCAAATATCACAGTCGCTTGTTGGCACTGGCAGCCATATCATTCCACTCTTCACATATTTTTTGATTGAATTAATGTATCTCACGGTACTCGCTTTCGCATTCCCAGATCCTCTTGCATAGTTGATTTTACTTGACCTTTCCTTTGGCCTTTTCATCTATGATCCTATGACATCGAATAAACCTAGGTTGGCCCAGACCACCGTGCTTATCCTCCAACCAGCCTGAATAATAGGGGGCACAACCAGCATGGTATCTATCAGGCTCGATGGTATCCCTTCCCATGACAATTTTGAAGTTCCACATATGATGAGCATGGCACTTATAAGTACTATCGCCATCCTCGAAGACGGCCCGAAAGTGACTCATCTTGTCGAGCTTGGGTATAACCTGCTTTTTACCCACTTGTCTCATAGCCCTGAGAGGTACGTAAGGTTACGTTCCTCTTAAGCCGAATAGTATTAGGAAAGGTGCATCTCTGGATCGAACGATGAACTCCTCAGTCAGAAACCACTTGAACATCCATTGTACCTGGTCCTCAGTCAGGTTTTCGAAGAGTTCTACCCATTCTCTAGCATTCTCCGATTGGGCAACCATGTTGGGCATGTAATTCATTCGCTTTGGATGATGAAAAGAAATAAGATCATCCCAGTCTCTTTGGTGAATTTCTTGCCGGTATTCTCCTTTTTGGAGGTGTTCCATGAGCCAGAGTTGAAGTAGCAAATTGCAGCCTTTGAAGTGTTTGGCTCCTCGTTGACACCTCTCTAGGGCTCGGTATATTTCGGTGATGATCATGGGCACGATGATGAATGGTTGCCCATCAATTCCCTCCATTAGAGTTTTAGTTACCATAGCTAGTCTGGTGTGGATTCTTGCCTTATCGTGGGAAACATGATCAATCCCAGAAAGAAAAACATGAACACGAAGACCCTTCGGTGAATATGTCCTAATGATGTGATAGAAAATTTGTCAGATAGGTACAGCGGGATTTGCTATCATCGTACATTTGGTACGAATAATCAAAAGGGATATAGGAGTCTTTCAGACATGTCAGTTTAAGATTTTTCTTCAATCCCATCATCTTGAGGAAACCCCTTCTCTTCTGGTTCTCAAGCATTAACAAACCCGGATTTTCCCACGATATACCGGCCAATCCCCTATTTCTTTCAGTAAGGGTGTCATTTTAATATCCCCGAAGCAGAAAACAAACCTCTTGCAATCCTAGAACAAATTAGCAGCTTCTATGATCTTGTTGTTGGGTTAGAGAAGGTAGGTTCCCAAAATATTTCCGGACAAGAGTCTGATCACTGCAGTGAAAATCCTTCCACCAGCTTAGCAGTTTGGGGTGGATGTTGGTGATCATGCCGAATTTGGGGACTTCATGCCTCATATTTCTGCAAGACAAAGGGTTAGGCCCTTACCCCCACCAGACTCGACTATTTAATATCAACAATTGGCATAAAACCATTTAGTTCTCCAAATAAATGCACAGAACATAACGATATCTGTTTGGGTTCTATGGAAACCAAGTGGACTTTAGACAAGGCTATCTTAAAGAGTCATTATGAGGACAACATAACTGACTCAGCTAGGTTTGACCATGATGCATACACAATTTTAATCGAAGTTAAGGTTTCTATGGGGTTTTAGACTAGTACCCTTGAGCGGAATTCAAAGGGGAAAGGTGCAGTACTCTCAACTACACCGTTGATCGACTGGTTTTACCGCAAATATGCCTTTTCTGGATTTAGGGGGTTATAATATCGGAAGAGCGCAACCACTTATTATAAGCGTTGCTATAGGATTTTTTTGGCACGAGTAGAATATAATGTTGAGCATGATTATGTAGAAGTTAAAGGCATGTTGTCATGTATTTGCACGTTAAGAAAGCAGTAAATACAACAGTTTCATAATATAAAGCAGTAGTAAAGAAAATCAGTAAAGAAAAGAAAAAAAAGACCAGTTAGTTTTGCTTTCGAAATAGAAATTGAATGCTTAAAAGCAATAAAAAAGTAATGATTTCACAATAATAGTCTGAAATGGTAAAAGCCTAAAAAATCCCCAGCAGAGTCGTCATGCTGTCGCAACCCCTTTTTTTCCGAAATTGGGTTTATGACATTTGGAAGGACAACCCATTCCTTTTGGGAACTGGATTTGCATTTGAATAGTTGCCACCTAATAATTAGGGTGCATTAGGATACCAAAGGGGTTTGATTTGAGCAACCAGAGATAGGGTAAGGGCTTGAAATTATTCTAAGGGAAAGGTGTTAGGCACCCCTCAAAATTCACTAGTGTGGTTCCCGGCCAGACTATTATTATGAATTTAGGTGAAAATAACATATAGACAAATAAAGCTTCAAATAAGAGAGGATTTTCACATAATAGTTTACAAATAAACAAAGTTGGAAAGAACAATTAGAAAAAGCTAATTTTTTAAAAGAAAGAGCTGGAATTTTGAAAAAGAGGTAAAGAATAAAAGGGAGGAGGGTCCTAGGTTTATTAAAAATATGGATCACCCTACACTAATGACAACCAAATAATCAAACTGTTCTATCACAAGGTTTTACAACTAGAATCACCCCGAGGTACCACACCTCATACTCACGAATCATGAACCCTAATTCAACAAATCATACACATGTGGCACATCGTGCCCATATTATCAATCATAACCGCATGGAAAACTCATGTGCCAATATTATAATCCACCCGGTATGGCCACATGCTCACTATCACATATTGCCTGGTGCGGTCACAGGCTCAATATTACAATCTTCCCAGCATGGTCATATGCTCAATATCAGCATCCGCCTGGCATGGTCATAGACTACCAATCCAACCATATCACAGAGAAAGTAGATATACATAGAGGCATGTACGTGTTCATTGACCATCAAGTATCATACTCCTAGAATGGTGTAACATGTTACGTTGTATGCATGTGCAAGTGTACTATCGCAGCTCAAGTCAACAAGTAACATTAGTGACACCGAGTAGCATTTTTGGAAGCAACATAATTACGTAATATGCATGACACACACAACGAAGTCACACCACCAAATGAATATAAAAAATAATATGCCACCAGGCCATTATATTTCATCCCTGATGTAGTCTTTTTTTCTCTTTGCGATGATAATATCATACTATCAACCCTTATCACTCCGCCCAGACAATATATCGATAGCCACCCATATTACTATGCCCTAAAAATAACCTAATAGCCACCAGTATCACTCTGCCCATACAATATATCAATAGCCACCCGTATCACTCCTCCCAGACAGTATATGAAATGCCATCAATATCGCTCCGCAAAATCAACAATAGTGAAATGTCACTATTATACTCCGCACAAAAACAATCAACCCCCACAACATGTCCACATATGCCGCAGTATGGCCATAACAACAATACCAATATCACAATAATGCATAGCCTATAGCTCAACGATAATATATACAAGAGTCTCCCCAACAACACAGTAAAATGCAAGAACAAACCCAACGATGAGAAATATAACATGTGATAACACTTCAATTAAATGTATAAGAATAAACTCAACAATGGAAGATATAACAAGTAGTAACAACCTCAACGGAATCGGCAATGAAAGATAGAACATGATATTAAAACTCTAATTAAAAGCATATAAGAAACTTAGGAGTCTAGACCGGCCAATTTCTACTTAAAAGCCTGTGTACACACTCGTCACCTCGTGTATACATCTTTCACATAGCACAAATAATACATTTAGACCAAATCCTATGGGATATTTTTTTCATACAAATCTAGACAAGATACTTACCCCAAAGAAGCTAAATCAATACTCTAAGAAGCCCTTTCTGTGTGAAATAGCCTTCAGATGGCCAGAATCTAGCCAAAATATCTTAATATTATAAATAAAAGCCATAGAAAATAATTCTGGACAATAAAGCTCCGATCTTGAACAAGAATCAAAATGTCAACCCAAAAAGTTAACCCCGTGCTCACATCAAAACTTATAAATTCCTAACAACTATTCCGATACAAGTCCAACCATACCAAAATCATCCAATTCTGAACTCAAATCAATACTCTAAGAAGCCCTTCCTGTGTGAAACGGTCTTCAGATGGCCAGAATCTAGCCAAAATATCTTAATATTATAAATAAAAGCCATAGAAAATAATTCTGGATAATAAAAATTCGATCATGAACAAGAATCAAAATGTCAACCCAAAAAGTTAACCCCGTGCTCGCATCAGAACTTATAAATTCCTTACAACTATTTTGACACGAGTCCATCTGTACCAAAATCATCCAATTCTGAACTCAAATTGGCCTTCAAATAATGAATTTATATTTTAGAAAAGTTTTTAAAAAAATCCCTAATTTCTCCAATTCAAATCACCAATTAAATGATAAAAATAAAG
The DNA here is from genome assembly GCA_026770625.1 of Nicotiana glauca. Lineage (NCBI taxonomy): Eukaryota > Viridiplantae > Streptophyta > Magnoliopsida > Solanales > Solanaceae > Nicotiana > Nicotiana glauca. Next base: position 18,377 of record MU685067.1, on the reverse strand, counting down.
AAAGAATCATGAGATAAACCAAATTCGAGTCAAGAATACTTACCCTAATCTAGATCGTGAAAATCCCCTCTAAAATTGCCAAAAAATGGACTCTCTAACTCAAAAAGTGATAAAATAATAAAAATCCTCGAAATAGGGTACTTTATACATTCTGCCCATTGGTTACCTTCGCGATCGCAGGAAACTCTTCCCGGTTGCAAAGAACATGTCAAGATCCTCCAAAAATCCTCATTTTCGAATGCAATCTAACACCCGCAAACGTGATGCTCAGCCCCTACTAGTCTACGCAAAAGCGGTCACTAACACGCGAGTGCAAAGGCCAAGAACTTGGTGCCCCATGCAGATCATACTCTACGCGAATGCTAGGGCGTAAACGTGATGACCACAGATTGCCAACCTTCCTTATGTGGATGTGATGACCAATTCACCCACCTCCAATATATGATCCGCAATCGCGTTCATACCTTTGCGATCGCGATGAATAGTAGTACACTAGAAAACCAGCAACTCCAAACACAGACGAAATGACCCAAAATTCATCTGAAACACACCCGAGGCCTCCAGGACCACGTCCAATCGCACCAACCAATCTCAAAATATAATGCAGACCTACACTATGCCTCAAATCACACCAATACAAAACTAGGGATCGTACCTCAATTCATGCCTAATGAACTTATGAACTTTCAACTTCCAAAACTCATACCAAAACACATCAAACCAATCCGGAATCACCTCAAATTTTGCATGCAAGTCCCAAATGTAAAAATTGATCTAAACCAACTCTTGGAATCACAATCCGAGTTGATATCAATAAAGTCAATCCTCGATCAAACCTAACAACCTCTAAAACCTTTAACTTTTCAACTTTCGCCAAAAAAGTACCAAAATCAACATGCGAAACTATTGGAACTAGAGCCATCAATATGAACTTGGCCCGTTGGGCTGGCCCAGCCCAGCCTACAACTTAATAAGGTTGGGCTAGAATTTTGGAGCCCATTTAAAAATGAGGCGTTAAAGCTCGGCCCAAGTAAACCCGTAGCCCATGAGGCTTGACTAATGCTGGGCTGGTCCGGCCCCTGGGTCTAATAAAAATATTTATTTAAAATATATAAAATATAAAAAGTATACTGCTTCTGGAGATGGAAATTCAGAGTTAAATCTTTCCTTAGAGGAACCAAAGCTTTATATTGAGAAGTTTCAAGAGATGGATGTTGTCATTTATTGGAATGATCATTCTAAAAAATATCTCGATCTTTCAGTGATGGACTTTTTCTTGAATAGTTTGTTTTAGCTTTTGACTTTTATTAAATGAATATAGTTTTGTCTTTTATTTTTTTAGTGCTTATTGTGATATAATGGAACAGTATAATAGTTATTAAGGTTTGCGAAGAATTTCAAATAAGATATTTTTTAGACAAAATACATAACTGGACCCTTAAACTTGACCTTTTTTGTCACTTGGACACTTAAACATAGAGTTATTCCTATTAGGCCCTTCAACTAAGCCACATCTATGCCAATTAGACACTTTGTAGTGACATAATTGAGTGCGTGGAGAAAGACGCGTGAAAATGAGAAAAAGATTATGGATTATTATTATTATTATTATTATTATTATTATTATTAT
>MU685067.1:2886-16545 GCA_026770625.1 Nicotiana glauca | reverse complement strand
ATTCTATTTCTCTTCTTCTTCTCGTGAACCCATCATTTATCCTCTTAATATTTTTTTAAAAAAGAAAGTATAGTGTACATGGATTTGACTATTCTCATTTTGCATGCTTGTTCTCTTTGCACGGCACTTGTAAGCTATTGGAATAAAACTTTACAAACTAGAATGCACAAGTGGTTGGTAGAAGTTGCATTTTGATATTAACAACTTTTAACAAAAATAGTACTTCAGCAGAAGAGCAAAGATGTCAAATACATAAATGCAGCTATTTCATAAGCAAAGAAGAAAGCCTTAAAAACTATCAAATACACAAGTGCAGCTAATTACATATCCAATAATTTTTATAAAAAATTTTATCAGATGGTCTACAAAGTGTCTAATTGGCACATATGTGATTTAGTTGAAGGGTCTGATAGGAACAACTCTATGTTTAAGTATCCAAGTGACAAAAAAGGCCAAGTTTAAGGGTCCAGTTATGTATTTGTCCTATTTTTTAACTTTTAAATTATTATCTTTTTTTAGGTCAGAACCTAAAGAAAAACTATAAAATTATATTTTAAAAATGATGGGCTGGCCTGTGGGGTCCCATAACCCACATAGGGTTGGGGTGGGATAACCATTATAACGCCCATCAAAATGGTGGGCTAGCCCAACCCATCCCGTCAATTGCTAAAGCCCACGCGTTTGGGCTGGGCTAGCCCATCCCGACCCATATTAACAACTCTAATTGGAACCATCAAAATTCTATACCGGAGTTATCTATAAAAAGTCAAAATCCAGTCAACTCTTTCAGCTTAAGCTTCTAAAATGAGAATCATTCTTCCAAATCAAATCTTGAATCGCTCAAATACTGAAACAGACCCCACGCAAGTCATAATATTAAATTTGAAACTGCACAAGATCTCAAAACACCGAGTGGAACGTTAAAATCCCAAAATGATTGGCTGAATCATTATAGTACCATTGCACATAATGACCCGATCATTACCATGATAAGGGGTAATAGATGATAAATTTGTAATAGTTGGAGTTATATGTGAAGATGCTCTGATATTGACAAATCAATGATTATCACTAGGAGTTGTATAGGAAGTGAAAGAACTAGGTTGAATATCTGATAAGAAGGCCTAAGAGGAAAGAGAAAGACAATCACGGGCACAATTTTGGGCTAAAAATGTTGACAATGAACAATAAAGGAAAGAAGGAGTTCGGCGGCGGACCTAAAATAGAAGGACCTCGAGTTCGAGTGTTCAAATTTTGGGGGCTGAAATCATAGGTTTTATTGTACCGTTGGTTATAAATATCTCTTCCATGACCACCATTAGAACTTCAACCACCATTGGAATGCCTACCACAACCTCGACCATTAAAATACGATGATTGTTGTTTCGCAATAAAGGTTGTAGTAGAATCCAGTAAGGGAGGTGTAGTGTTGGCTTTTAGGACTCATGAAGAAAGAGAGGAGAGTGAGTTTTTATGGAAGTAGGGAGAGGAACACAAGTAGATGTGGAGGTACTTATAGACATATAGTCAGCAGGAAGGCTAGAGACGATTTGAAGAACAAGGTCGATTTCGGAGATTGATTGCCAATAGATGTTAGGGCATCAACTATGGACTTTTGACAATAAAAATAATCATTGATGTAGAGCTCTCCCTCTTTTGAGATTATGAAACTGAACTTTCATTGAAAAGTACGAGAACAAACTTAATCACAAAACAGACATTCAATTTGAAACCCTGTTTTATGAGATGTGAGGGTATGATTTGGCTTAATAATTGCTTGTAGAATTTCCTGAGAAATAATTGCCTTAATCCATGATCGAACAATGGAGCCAAGTTGAACCCACTGTTGAATGCAAGATTGATCATGGAGATACCATTATTTAGTAAGAATAGTGGTTCGAGATAAGGATAGCTACCATCAATAAATGATAAATGTGATGACCCAAAATGTCATCACTTGTTTTAGAAACAAATTCAGTATTTTGAGGCTTAAAAGCTCCCTTTTACCTCACCTTGATTTGCGTGCGTGGTCCAGACCTATATTCGGAAAGACTTCTATGTGAAAAGATGAGAAATAGAAATTTCTAAAGTTAAAATTTTGATTTTTAGTTTACTTTGGTCAACATTTTGAGAAAACGGGCTCGGATCCGTATTCTGATGATCCTAGGAGGTCCGCAGTAAAATATAGGACTTGAGCGTATGCTCGAAAATAAATTCCTAGGTCCCAAGCCTTAGAAATTAATTTTTAAAAGAAATTATTTTGCTGAATTATCTAAGAAATGAAGAAAAGAATTAATATTTGAAACCATTATTATCAGGCCCGTATTTTAGTTTTGGAGCCCGGTACAAACTTGTTATAGTATTTGAATGATAATTGTGAAATTTGGTGAAAATGGAGTCTATTTGACGTGAGTTTTTGACTTCCGGTCGATGAGTTATGAGCTTTGAGTGTTCTTGATGAGTATGTTGAGTTTTGACGTTTAATTCTTGGTTTTACATGTTATTTTGATGATGTGTTCGCACGAGTAGGTCCATATGATGTTTTTGAGTTAGTATGCACATTTGGATTGAAGTCCCGAGGGCTCGGGTGAGTTTCGGATAGGTTCTAGGATGTCTTAGGCATAAAGCATAGTTTTTGAAGGTTTAGAGAAGTGCAGATCTCTGAACCCGCCAGTGCAGTCCGCATTGATTTTGTGCTGTCCATGGTGGGGGCTTTGCGGCCGCACCCGATTTTGTGCGGTCCGCACAGGTTCACTAGTCTGACTTCGGAAGCCTATATCTTTTGATCTACAACTTTGAGATAATTCAAAAACAAAAGTTGTAGCCAATATACTACAGCGTGTCACTGCATGTCACGCCCCAGATTTTCCACCCTCGGGAGTTGTGATGGTGCCTACTCATAGAATCTAGGCAAGCCGAATTTAATTACTTTTTGCTTACAACAAAATTTTTCCCTTTTAACAATTTATGGCAACAATATAAAACAACGAAATTAAATAATAGCGGAAGTCAAAATTATAGAAACTGAATCAAAATGTGGAATAGTCAATATAAGCCTCTACCCAATACTGGTGTCGCAATACTCACGAACTACTAAGAAATACTAAATACAAATGTCTGAAAGAACACATAAGTTGTTTGTGTCGAATACAATGAGGCAACATACTAAAAGAGCGAATAAGGGAGACGCCGGGCTTACGGACGCCTGCAAGGCTACCTCGGGTCTCACTGGACTGAAGGCCTGCTCCCGTACTAATGCTGCTGCTGCTGCTATTCGAAACCTGGACCTGTGCAAATAGCACAGAGTGTAGCATCAGCACAACCGACCCCATGTGCTGGCAAGTGTCTAGCCTAACCTCAGCGAAGTAGTAACGAGTCTAGACCAGACTACCACATAAACCTGTGCAATTCAACTATATACATACCGCAGAAAGAAATACAGGAAGTAAACAGTCAATAAAGGAAGGGGGAAACATGCGGTGGGGAGACAACAGTTACAATCATGAAATCTCAATATAAAGATAGAAGCAGCTAAGAGAATTTACTGCGAACAACGAAACAAATATCCGATATAAACACTCTTGAATCAGCAATTGTTGTGGCACGCAACCCGATCCCAGTATATATCAATACTATTGCAGCGTGCAACCCGATGCACAATGTCATTATTGTGGCGTGCAACCCGACCCTCAAATATCACTATTGCGGCATGCAACCAAACCCATATCATTTAGCAGTGTTGCGGCGTGCAACCCGGTCCTCAAATATCATTGTTGTGGCGCGCAACCCGATCCATATCATTTATTATTATTGCGGTGTGCAGCCCGATCCAAATTTATCCTCGTTTCGGAGTGCAACCTGATCCATATATATATATCACTCTACCACACCCAACAACAGCCACAAATAAGGTGCAAAGAAGTAAACAAATAGTGGAGGAAATCCCGACAAGTGAATACAACAAAACAGTTAAATCCCAGCAAGGGAACAATATCAAGAAACTCAATATCCTGGCAAGGGAGAAAAAAAACCAACAAAAATCAACAAAACACCCCGGCAAGGGAATAACTTAATAACTCATTCTCTTCTTTCACTTTGATCTCATAATTTGCATTATCACTTGAGCCAATACTCCAAAGATTTACTTATCTCATATGATTACAAAATTTGTATTTCAACTCGAGCCAACGCTCCACGAAATTTAAGGATCATAGTTTTCTTTCACATACTCTTTGTAACATAGAGAATCATCAATCAAGCATCGTAGTTATAACAAAACAAACCCAAAACATTCGCAATATAAGGACTCACGGGCATACTAAAAACCAATGTATAGATAATCGTCACCATGCCTATACATCGTACTCGATCACTTAGCAAGTAGCAACAAGACTCAACTCCTATTCCCTCAAGCTAGGGTTAAGCCGAACACTTACCTCGTTGCCTTGAATTCCACTCAAACCTCAACTATCGCTTTACCCCGCGATTCCACCTCCAATCCGCTCGAATCTAGTCACAAATTACCCAATTACTTTAATAAATACTTAATGGATCAATTTGAATGCATAAAAATGAATTTCCCAAGTTTTTCACAAAAATTCCAAAATTACCCCTGGGCCCACGTGGTCAACAAAATCCGGTTATCCATTCCCCCACAAACTCAAATATGTAATTTGTTTTGAAATCGGACCTTAAATTGAGGTCCAAATCCCCAATTTTTAGAAAACCTAGGTTCTACCCAAAACCCCCAATTTCACCCATGAAAATCATTGATTTTAAGTGGAAAACATATTAAATAATGTTAATTATTGAAAGAATTGAGTAAAAATTGACTTACAATTAATTTGGAATGAAACTTGTTCTTGAAAAATCGCCCAAGGAGTTGTATTTTGAAAGTGGGGTGAAAAATGACTTAAAATTAGACTATGTATGAAATTGCTGGGTATCTAATGTTGCATTTGCAAACTGGGGTTCGCAATTGCGAACCCCGACCAAAATATGGGAATTGCGAACTCTGCTTCGCATTTGCGAAGCCAAGCCTTACAGGGGACCTTCGTATTTGCGAACCTTGTACCTTCGCATTTGCGAAGAAAGATATCGCATTTGCGATCATAGTCAGGCCTGGGCTGGTTTCGCATTTGCGAACCAGCCTTCGCATTTGCGAGTTCGCATATGTGAACCAGGCTATGCAAATGCGAAGCCTGCAGGCCTGTTCATACCATATTTTTCCTAATTAACAAATGCACTCCGGCGCCTATCCAAAACTCACCTGAGCCCTCGGGGCTCCAAACCAAATATGCACACAACCTCAAAAACATCCTACGGACTTATCCGCGCGATCAAATCACCAAAATAACATCATAAACAATGGATCAATCCTCAAAATTAATAGTTTTTCTTCAAACTTCATAAACTTTCAAATTTGGAACTTATAGTCTGAAACACGTCAACGACGTCCGATTTCAACCAAACTTCACATAAATATCTTAAATAACATATAAGACCCGTACCGGGCACCGTAAACAAAATACAGGCCCGATACCAATACGTTCTAATCGATTTTCATTTCAATTTTCCTTAATAATTTCAAAAAAAAAATTTTACTCAAAAATTCATTTCTCGGGCTTGGGACCTCTGAACTAGATTTCGGGCATACACCCGAGTCCCATATTTTTCTACGGACCCTCCGGGACCGTCAAATCACGGGTCCGGGTCCGGGTCCGGGTCCGTCTACCCAAAATGTTGACCAAAGTCAAACTTATTCTTTTTAATACCAAATTTTAGCATTTTTCACATATAGTTCATATTTAAGCTTTCCAGCTACATGCCCGGACTGTGCACGCAAATCGAGGCAACTCTAAATGAGGTTTTCAAGGCCTCAGAAGCACAGAAAGGGTAAGGAAACAAGTGATGACCCTTTGGGTCGTCACACTGCAGTCAACATAGTGAGCTTCGCGGGCATACTCCTTTTTGTACGGTGTGCACAGAAGGACTGAGATGGGTATATTTAAACGGGATTTTCAGTTATTTTTTATTTTTCTAAACCCCAAAAACATAAGAGACAATTTTTCAAACAACCTTTCTTCTCCAAAACATTACTAAGTGATTTCTAACTCATTTTCTTTACTCCTTAACTTCTTTTTACAAGATTTCATCCTAGAATCTAGGGTTTTCATGATGGAATTGAGAATTTTGAGTAAAACTTAAGAATATTAAAATTTGGAATTTAGATCTCAAATTGAGGTCGGATTCCAAAACCAATTATATATTCGGGCTCGGGTTGAATGGGTAATCGGGTTTTGGTCCGAATTTCGGGTTCAGACCAAGTGGGCTCGGGGTCGATTTTTGACTTTTTAGGAAAAAAAATTTAGAAAACTTATTTTTATGCATTAGAATTGATTCATTTAGCATTTATTGATATAATTATGTAACTTGTGGCTAGATATGAGGGAGTTAGTGGTGGAATCAAGAGGTAAAGCGATAGTTGAGGCTTGAATTGTGTTCGTGGCATCGAGGTAAATGTTTGGTCTAGCCTTTGCTCGAGGATTAGGAGTTGTGTCTTATTTGCTATGTGTTAACTGTGGATTATGACGTATATACATGGTGATGAGTATCTATACGTCTGTGTCAAGCATGCCCGTGATTTTTGTATTGCAATTGTTATGACTCTGTTGTGGTTTATTCGTGCTTCATATGAGGATTATCATTATTGTTCCCTTGACGGGATGTTGGTGTTATATTATTGTTCCCTTGTGAGGACGTTGATGTTATATTACTGTTCCCTTGTCGGGTTGTTGTTGTTATATTGTTGTTCCCTTGTCGAGACGTTGTTGTTATATCATTTATCCCTTACCGGGATATTGTTGTTTTCTTATTGAGATTCTTTTATGGTTGGTGTTGAAATATTAAATGGGAGAGTGTTGCACGCCTGCAACGATAAAATATGAAATAGGAGTGGGTTGGAAGCCTACAACGGTAATATATGAAATGGGAGGGGGTTGTGTCGTGCCCCCTTTTTGCTTTGCATAAATCGGATTTATCACATTTGGAGGGAAAAATTGTTTCCTTTGGGAACTGGGTTTGAATTTCAAGAGTTGCCACCTAATGATTAGGTTGCATTAGTTAACCAAAAGAGTTTGATTTGAACAACCAGAGATAGGGTAAGGGCTTGAAATTATTCTAAGGCGAAAGTGTTAGGCGCCTCTCAGAATCCATTAGTGTAGTTCCCAGCCAAAACATTATTGTAAATTAAGATGCAATTAATATATAGGGAAATAGGGCTCAAATAAGAGAGGATTTCAACACATAATGGGTGAAGAAAGTTTGAAAGACAAATTGGAAAAACTGATTTTTAAAATAAAGAGTTACAATGCTAAAATTGTAAAGAATAAAGGAAAGGGGGGGGGGTCCTAGGTTTATTAAAAATATGGATCACCCCACACAATATCTGGTAATCACTCCTCAATGAGGGGCTACATATGACATTATCGCATGGTCATCATATCCATATCTACCCTTCCTACCTCGTTAAGGTATCTAAAGCATGGATTGGTCTCGATTACTTATTGCGTGCTATTACCCATCCCACTCCTATCAGTTCCGGAGGCACTTAGGACTACTAATCCAAAAAGGGAGGGATATTAGGCTTGTTTGAGGTTTCAAAAGGTAAAACTCTAAGGCATCAAAAAAAAATATATTGCATATTATGGGGAAAAGCATATAAACAAGTAGAGGCTCAGATATACCTCCTTGAACAGAAAAGCACATAATAGCATGTCTTGCACATACTGGTTTGGTCTGATTAAAATTAAAGATGAGGGAGTTTAAACGTTGAGGCAGACTGGTTTATTACATAATTCAGATAAGAAGCCCAAATCAGGCCTGCCTGCTGGTTGTAATAATTAACAAAAGCAGATTCAGTTTTTAATTATTACTCTAAGGCTTGCCTAAGTGTTAAGACGGGGTCCTATAGGCATGACATCTACTGAATTCAGAAGGTGATGAGACAGTAAAATATTGGAACGAATTATTTGGGATCCTATAGGCATGTTTGCTAAACTTTGGTTAAGTAAAGGGCTTGGATTATCAAAAGAGACGCATAATTAACAAATTAATTACAAGTTCTACAAGTGATAGTATATATTATTACTGATTTTATATCTAGTATTGAGTGAAGCGAATCAGATTCATTTAGAAACTCCTATAGGCATGTTTTCTACACATTACTGATTTTAGATGCCTATAGACGTAGTATCTGAATGCATAAGCTTGTTTTAAACCTCATAAACACGGTATCTAATGCAGAGCTTGCTTTAAAACCTATAGGCATGGTATCTAAAATGCAGTTTGAATTATGCAGAATGACATTAGAACAATCCTATGTGCATGATTTCTAGGTGAAGTTGAATATGCAGAATTATAACAATCATATACGCATGCTCTCTATATATGGGTTGAATATGCAGAATTTAGAGCAGCCCTATAGACATGATTTCTAGGTGAAGTTTGAATACGCAAAATTGTAATAGTCCTATAGGCATGGTCTCTATATATGGTTGAATATGCAGAATTTAGAGCAGACCTAAAGACATAATTTCTAGGTGAAGTTTGAATATGTAGGAATTAAAACACCTTATAGGAATGATTTCTACCCTTGCATGCATAGTTACCCACCCCTTTTTCACTAGCCATCCCCAAATGTTTATTACAACTTAAAACAATCCAAAAATAAATTACATCAGAAAAGTACAAACAGAGGAAGCCTGATTCTGACTTTCTGTCTGAATTATGAGATAGACCAACTCAAAGATCGTTGATCCAAAGCCTTTCTCCAATTTGAGTGTGTCAGAGTTCCCTAAGAGCCTCAATGGGACTCCGGGCAATGATCACGCGCAAATTGTATTACCAGAATAGGGACAAGTGTAGTGTGGAAGGGCTAGCTCTAAAGTGTCCAAGTTTAGAGGGAGTTCAATGAGTCCCAAGGGAAGGCTCACAAGAGGGGGCAGAACTTAAAGTGCAAGAGAGAGTGCAAGTGAAGAAACAGAGTTTTAAAGAATTAAGAAAGTAAAGAAGAAGGGAAGAGATGTTGGGAAATAGTTACAAGATTGAGGATTTCACACAAAGGGTTCAGGGATTGGGGATTGCAAAGAGCTTATGTACTTAGGCATTAGCAAATTCTGGGCATGCACAACAATAGAGAGTATTGTTATGCTTACAAAATCAACAAGAATACATAACATATGACGGTGACATAGAGGTTATGATTCCAGGGAATCAAGTTTGAGTCATAGATAGTAATACTGAATATTGTCATGCCTCAAACAAACCATTAGCATCAAACATATTTAGGATGCATAGTAGATGCAGAACAGGTTGAAGGAAATTACAACGTGCTAAAATAAGTACTGAACTAAACACAAACAGTAGGTCGACAGGAGGGTAAAAGTATTAAGTAAACACATTATTCTGATTGCTGAAAATCTTAATCAGAACATACCAGTTGCAAAGAGCAAGATACAGTAAAAGTAAGAAGCAGGACTTGAAAGCTGGCCATAGTACAAGTAATAAGAGAGAATACTTTTTGAGTGTGAGTGTGAGTTCAGAACTAAGATTGTTCGTGTGTGTGTGTCAATGAAAGAGCAGGGTATTTATAGTTTGAAAATAGGTAAAACACGGCAAAAATCATAGTGTAGTAGTAATTATGGAACTATGTACCAATTAAAATCAAACAGTATAAGGACTTCCTATAATTAAGGAGTTTAAACTTAAACGGTAATAGACAGAGAACATTTAAGGAAAGAGATCATGTAAACATCTTGTGCAAAGTAGACAATAAGGGGTAAATACATAGGGGTTTAATTAAGGGAAGAATCTTTGAAATACTTGGTTAACCAAATAAATTAAGAAAACAAAGTAAATTTGTAGAATATAGAGACAAGCAGTACATAGTAAATCAAAGAGTCAGGGATTCAAAATTACTAATTCATGAATAAACAAATAAACCAAGTCAGAAATAGGGGAATCGAAGGTCTAAGGAAAGTTTTTTAAATCAACCCAAGAAACAAGGAAATCAGTTAGGTGAAACAAGGAAAGATTCAATCACTTAACACATGAATACAATCAAAATTACACAAGGATGCTTGAAATCAGTCCCAGAATTGAAGGTCAATTCATAGGGAAATTCAGCATATCAGAGAGTTCATAAGTATTAGGCATGCAAGGCTGAGTTTAGGATAAAGAGAAGCGTCATGCAATCACAAAGTCAGTAAGTATTGGACTATCGAGACATGGTTGTCACATAGGTCAATCTTAGTAACTCAGTAATAGAGAAAAGAACGAATCAAAGAGCATGTAAAGGGGTCAAGTAGAAAGACCTTTCTGAAAATATAGTCGAGTTCCAATGATAGCAGGAAACCTAAATCACATAAAGCAACAGAAGTCGAAACAAAGATTTCAAAAATCAGTCGAGCATTAGATGAAATAACTTCAGAAACTCAAATAGGTCCAAAGAAATTAGGGTTTTGAAGCCCATCAAATTTAGAGCATTACTAACCGGTAAGTCACACAGAAAATAATCTCGGACTCAAATGAAACCCAAAATCTAGGGTTTTCACCATCAATCGAGTATAGAGATGAAAGACAAGTAAATCAGATAGAACACTAAAAAATTAAATTTAGAAAATCTCAAAAAGGAACTAAGACCTTTAACATGCACCTTCCAGTAGAAGAACAATATAAAAACACACATTAAAAATCAGAGAAAGCTTCAAAAATAACTTAACAAAACCCTAAATCGAAAAAGATAAAGGTTCTGAAGGTAAAGTTTTGAAAGAAACCTTGAGAAAATGATTAGGAGTTCAGACAAAACATAGATCTAAAATGGATCTTAAAAGAATCGGAACAACCTTGAATGTTAGGGTTTCAAAAGAACCTAGATGTCGAGAAAGGCTTGGAAAGTTATTGATTTGAGTAGGAGAAGCCAAGAGTCAGGCTTGAATAGACATGGCTGGCCAGAACAAGGTCAAAGATGGCTGGAAACAACCATAGAACTAAAAGAATATGAGGTCTAGACCAAGCTTCTTCAAGGTCTGGTCTTGAAACTATGATAATCAAGCATGTAGGAGTCATAGGAGGCAGTTACAGGCCTTCAATGTCTTTGGAGGCCATGGATTTGGTCAATCATTGGGTGGTGATTAAAGGTGACGGCTAGGGTTTGAGAGATAATTAGGAGAGGGGGGGATTCAACGGTGGCTACATGTGAGAAATTATTAGGTTTAGGGGTTAGTTCAGGTTAAAAAAGGAAGGGTGGATGTGAGCCGTTGATCTAGGTGATCAACGGCTGGGATTAAAAGGGGAATCCGGATGGGTTATTTAAAAGGATCGTGGGTCGGGTAGATTATGATTTGGGTCAAGGTAATTGGGCCTTAGGCTGGGTTTAATTGGGGTGCCAAATATGGCCAAAATTGAAATGAAAATGGGCTAACATTTAAATAGCCACTTTGCCCTTATTTATTTTATAAAAAGTAGTAAAATAATTTTTTAGAAATAATTAAAAGTAATAATATGATTAATAATACATAATTATAAAATTAAAATATTGGAGTTAATTTTATAAATACAAACACAATTAAATCTTAAAAGAGGCTAATATTGTAATTATATGCAATTTAGCTTTTAAAAAATACTAAATAAATTTATAAAAATATGCAAAACTTATGTTAGCTATATTTTCGCATAAATATGAGAATCCAATAAATTAATCACCAAAATGATAATTTTGGAGATAATTATTGGGTTTTTTCTTGATAAAATAAGGCAATAAATTAATTTAAAAATCTTTGAAAATTAATGATAAAATAATAAAACTTTGGTACATGCTTATATATACATATACAAGTTATTTTGAAAGTATTTTGCAGGGAAATATTGGGTATCAACAATTGCCCCTCTTTACCCGAGAAGGATGAAAGAGTTGTCGGGTAAAGATATGATGGCCAATTTTGACTGAACGACATGGTTTGAGGGGACTTAGGTCATGCTCTAGTTTCTAAGCTACCTAAATATCCTTGTTCTTATAGGAATCGGGCCATATGTAGTTCAGGATTCGTCGATAGAATATGCCGACCGACACGATATTTAAGACGGGGTGAATGGTTAAGGTTTGATAGGGCTGCGGGAACTGGAGCGGGGTCGCTCCTGTCGAGATGGTCGTTGCTCACCAGTTCACCTACAAGTACGCAATAACAGCATATATTGTGAATAAATTTAAACGTGATTCAAATTCCCGTCAGACCATAAATGTTGTCTTTGGACAGTTAGGATGATGTCCTTAGACCATGATATCCTGGGCATTAAGCGTATAATAATAAAGGATTCGTAGGCCATGAAATGATGCTCTTGAGCTATGAGAATGATGCCTCCAAACCATGATGCCTTTGAATAATGATATGCAAAAGATTAAAGGGATCCTTAGGCCATGGCATGGTGTTCTCGGGCTATGCAAATGGTGCCTCCGGACAATGATGCCCTCGGATAATTTGGCGATCTTTCAGCCCATGGAATGCAGTATTTGGCGATCTTTCAGCCCATTGTGAGCACGTGATTTTTACCCTAAGCAAATTATTCCAAAAATATCAAATAAAATAATTTTATAATTATAAGAATTGTGTTGCATCTTTTATTAAGTGGTCACACAAAAACTCGTATTAAAATACAAAAAATGTATATGCATTAAGATTCTCAATTTTACATTTTTTTTAGTATTAACATATTTTTAAAATAATAAAAGAAAAATCATAACAAATAGTTCATTTTAGCTTTGAGTGTTTTAATTAAAAATTACTACAAATGGTTAGTAAAATAATTTTTTGAGTTTAATTAGAATAATTTTTAATTTTAATCTCAATTTTATAAATCAGAAAATACAAATACATATATTAAATATATATATACTTAATGTTTTGGGCCAAAATACCCAACCCAAAATAAATACCCAACCCAAATAAAAACCCTGAAAATCGGATACACACTCAAAAAAAAGACACGGAAATACCGTGTCTCTATATTCATTCTCTATACAACTCCCTATCTCTCACCATATGAAGAGGCAATATATACGAAGGGACGAGAGTAGTTCAGGGGGGGCTCTGAAGAAAAGACCAGAAAAAGAGAAAGAAAACAAGAGAAATCGAGAGGGTGAGAGACAGGAGCTCGAAGGAGGCTCTAAAAATCAAGGGATAGTCGAGAGATTAAGGAGTTGTGAGAGAGAGCAGAGAAACAGAGAGTTCAGGAGATTTCTAGAGAGTTTTAATCTTTAGTTTTGTTTGGATTTTCTTCTGAAGCTTCGATTGAAAACCAAGCTGCTGTTAAGCTCGTTGCTGTGCTGTTCATTGAATTCCAGTTGACGCCGCCCTTTTCTCGTTAGCATTTCTATTCACAAAATTCCTATCGAAGATTTATAAACTCGATTGGAATCTCCTAGTCAATTTTTTACTTCAAGGTACTCTTCTCAATTTGGATAATGTATTTTGATAATCTATAGCTTTATTATACCGAAATCTGTAATAATGTGCTTTTTATCATTCTAAATGTTTGGTATTCATCTTCCTTTTCTCTGTTTAACGCTATTACTGGTGCGACAATTAGATTTCTTTTAGTTTT
>MU685065.1:89585-128238 GCA_026770625.1 Nicotiana glauca | reverse complement strand
GTGTATATATATACAATATTAATGAAGAACACTTGATCCAATTTTGATTGGACATGGAATTCCATGAATGAATTCCTACGGAAGAATTCAATTCAAACTCCTCAAGATCTTAGAAGATCCATCCCATTTAGAATGAGATGTATTTTTCAATGGAAAACTTTTATAAAGTTAATAAAGGAAGTTTGTAATATTCATTCCATTTAGAATGTGATATATTTTTTAATGGTAAATTTTTATGAAGTTAATAATGAAAGTTACTTTTATAAAGTTAATAATGAAAGTTTGTCATATTCATTCCATTTAGAATGAGATATATTTTTAAATGAATTCAACTTTTATATAAAAAGACTTAGTCTTGATTTAGAATTGGAAGACATTCCATTATAGTAGCAAAACTCTTAATTCTTTCACATTTTTCATCTTTCATTTTTGAAGTGAAAAATAAAAGATTTGAGAAGCCATAAAAATCAAGAGAAAAACATTCTTGACAATAATAGTTCTTGTCATGTAACACTAAGTTGAGATTTTTTAGAAAAATTTCAGCACAATATTTTTGTTCAATTTGTTCACGGGTTTTCATTGATCAAAGAGTTGATAGCAAGGTTCGGTCTCGTTGTGGATATGCATAGAGTCTTCGCACTATCGAAGAAATTTTGAAACAAGACTCTCTTCACCAGGTACGTCTTTGATCCGATCTTTGACAGGTAAATAAATTTTAAACACGAAAAGTTCTGCCTAGAATTGTTATTATCTTCCGCTACGTGTTACGAACACATATAAGCAATTCAACATTCATTTGCTCTTTAAAAACTCAATGAAAATAGAAATTTTTTGACATT
Organism: Nicotiana glauca; assembly: GCA_026770625.1. NCBI lineage: Eukaryota > Viridiplantae > Streptophyta > Magnoliopsida > Solanales > Solanaceae > Nicotiana > Nicotiana glauca. The sequence continues at coordinate 127,399 of MU685065.1, read as the reverse complement.
AAAAGATATGCAAAATTTAACATTGAAAGGGACCTTTTTTTAAAAAGATAAAAAATAATCTATTTTTTAAATTAGCCTTGGTATTTTTCTTGGGGAACGAGTAAAACGTTGGAGGAAGAAGTGAGTGTTGTGTACACAAGACTCTATTTTTATTAACCACCGAGCCCTGATTAGGATATTCCCTTTTGAGTTGCAGGATTATGCTCTGTGTGGATGAGCACATAATGGCACCAAATTTGAAAATGAGAAAGAGCAGTCATTTTCTCACAAAAGTCTTTTCAAATATGCCCATACTTTTACTATTAACCCATAATAGTTGAGGGGATACGTCGCTGCAAAGAATAAGTGCCTCTTTCTGTGCTAATAGATGAATATGAAATTTCTTCCAATCAAAATTGACCTACACTTTTCGAAGGAAAATAAAAAAATAAAAAATTGACACTTTTCCGTTCCCCATTGGAGTAGCTTCTTGGTTCAAACTTGTACCACTAGCATATCCATAAACTTGTACGATTGGCATATCCAAAGTGACAAAATTACCTATTGCTTTTTCTATTTGACTATAACTATCTTGTATCCAAAACCAATTTTAGTTTGGTACGCTCGTTAAGGGAGCAAAGCGCTTCCTATTACAATAATACTTTTTAAGTTTTGAATTCGAAATTTTTAGTTAATCGTGGAGGGATCCCATTCATACCGTCATATTCTGTCGCCGGTAAAGTAAAAAAATTGCCTATGTTGCCCTGCGTCCCCTCCAGTTACTTGGTGTTATGGATTTAATATTGGTTTACATTTTTGAAATTTAGTCTTAGCAGGGCTATATGTATTTGATTGTTTTTTTAGAAGACAATTGTGAAGAATATTTATGTTAGTTTTCGTGAAAATTAAGCTCTAGAAAAAATTGATTTGTATATCAGGAATTATTTCTAGATACAAACAAAGGAGTATAGGTTAAGTGGATTGTTCAAGAAAGCAACATATTGGGATGTCTCACAAGTTATTCTTTTTCCATTTTCAAACAAGAAAGTGTGGGGGGACCTGAAAGTGAGGCTAATTTTCATGATCATATTATGTAGGTAGAATGAGCCAAATAACCATCCCATCGTGTTGCATGCATATTGCAATTTTGTCTAATGCCATTTTAACTTTCACCGGTAAAATCTAATGTCTAACATAGGCATAGCTCACGAGATAAGATTGGATTCGCATCATATGAAAATAAACAAGTTTCGAGATCTTAATCTCTGTTATGTTCTGCATATGAAAATAAACTTGGATTTTATTTGTCAAACACATGTTTGGCCTTATATTTTAACAAAATCCCAAATCTCAAATCCCAAAATAGTTGGTTTTGGACCAAAATCTTTACAAACTCTAATAATATACATATTTTTCCAATGAAAAATATATTTTAAAAGCGTATGTCCAAACATATGTTCATCTTCAAACAAAATTTCGCTCTAATCAAATTTTGCAAGACAAATTTAGGAATTAGAAATCTATGATCAAACGTCAGCTTAAAATGCTTGGACCATTGATTTGTTTTGTTACTTCTATTAAAGAAAAGAATGGGTAACCCTACTAGCACGTCTCGGCATATTTAATTCTCATAATCTACTAAGATGTTATATTAATTAATGGAAAAGAAAGGAGTTCTTATCAAGGTATAAATAAAGTAATGGCCTAGATCTGAAATTGTTTAATTTAGGGCACAACTGTAGGGCATTGCACTCACAATATGGTCCCATTGGGCAAACACATAAATAATGCAAAGCAACCATAATGCAGTAAGCATTTGAAGTTTGATTTGACACTGATGTAGACACCTATGTCTAGTACTTGTTAAGAGTCATTAATTGATATAAATAATTTTCATCTGCTAACAAATTGTAGCAATTGTTTTTAAGATTAGGAGTATTCCCTAATCCCTATAAGATTGTTATGCTCTTGCTCCAAATCAAGTTGGATATTTTCATTACTAGTGAAGGCATATCCAGTCTGTAACTTACGATAATGCAATAAATAATTTCACTCCAATTAAGAATTTGGATAACTTATTTAATTACAAGGGAAGTAGTTTGGATAAGATTATTGATGTATGTAACCTCAATTTTCCATGCCTTAAGGCTTAAATTAAGATTTGATACACTTAATTAGAACCTGATCCGCCAATATGGCTATAAGACAGAGTAGAATAGAATCAACCCCAATGGAGATTAGTTATGAGTTTGTCTGAATTCAGTAGCTTCGACCAATCGCTAGTTGCGGAATCACAAGTATACAAGGAGCGTCGTCTCAAAATATTTGTGTAACTTTGTAATTTTTTTAAGTATATATACTATATATTGACGTTCTTTGACTTTTTCGTAAGTTTACTTCCTGATGAAAATCTGATTCGTCACTTATCGTCGAATCATATATATAAATCCTAAAAATTAAACAGTAATGATAAAATTTAAACTCAAACCAATAAAGTTCAAATCTTAAATTTATCTAAGATTATATATTTGCCACAAGATATACAACCCACACTACATACGAATTACGAAGGGTTGTGACAATATATAACTAACCAATATAAGCGAAGTTTTTCATTTTATAATTATAAGTGAAATTGATATGAATATGTAACTAATTCCAAAACCACAATAAGATATTCTTATTGCCTTCTAATTGGTATTACGCGTCTTTGTTCCACATGATAAAAATTACTAAATGTTCATCATCAGCTTCCATTATCATTCTAATAACAAAAATATATTATTCCTAAATTGGAGGGTAGGGGGTGGATTTGTAATTTAGTTCTATAAAGTATAAACTAACTGGACCATATTTTTAATGACCCCACCGATCATTGACCTAATTAAGCCATTACTCTTTTTCTCCCATTTCTAAAATCTAAACAAAAAACAACCATATTCCCACCAAGGCCATTTAAATAGGAAAAAACTTAAATTTTTGTTGCATTTACTTTTTCATCGGCTATTCAGTTCAACTTTTCACTTTCAAACTGATGAAAATACAGAGACAATACTATTACAACTGGCATATGTGGCATTTATTCAACGTCCCAAATTAACGTAGTACGAGTACTATAGGCATCAAAATAACTAAATATAAGAATAAATTTTCTGTTCTTTTTTTCGGCTTCATTTCCTCTCAAAATTTCGAAAAACGTTAGCATTACAATAACTCGGTAACCGCTTCACCATCTCAAAAATAGGGAGAAAAAAAGTGGAAAATAAAATAAAATGAAAAAAGAAAAGGCAAAACGTCTCGAGGAAGTTTTGAAATTGAAAAAAGTAGGTAGTAGTAGTAGTAGTAGTAATTTCTCATCTGTTAGATCGATCATCGATCAAAATTAATCCTGAAATCCGGTTTTTTCAAAAATAGCATTTCTGACTCTACTCAGATCTCTGCCTTTGAGAGTCCTACCAACACCTTCGTGCACCGAGAAGGACGCGATTCTCGTCCTCGCTAACTGCCTCGCCAAAAACTCGTGCGGCGGAATCCGATTCTCACCGTCCTCGCCGTCAAAATCATCGTCGCTGTCACTTCTCCGATTCTCTCTGTACTCATCCTTCAGTATTTTCGACCAGTCCGGCACGTTTACCGGCAAGGAAGACGCCGTTACTCCACCACTGGTTCGGTCACTTTTTGATACAGATTGCTTCCGAGAAATTCTCGAATTCGGCTTATGAAACTCCGGCGACGATGAACGACCCGACGAGTTCCACACGTCGGATTCGTCAAGCTCAAACATCGTATCGGAAGTTACCGAAATGTCCCTGTCGTTTGATAGGAACCTGTAGTTCGCCCTTGCGAAATAGCTTTTTGATGCCGCCATTGATTTGTGTGCTCTGTGTTTTGCTTCAGTTCTTATGAATGCATATGTATTACGTGAAAACTGTTTTTCCTCTTTTCTTTTCGTCTATTTCTCTCAGAAAATTAGAAATAGATTTGGGCTTACTGGTGAAAGGAGTTTGATGTGCTTTATATAAAGTGTTTAATGGATAAGGTTCTCTCCCTAAAGTCCAAATTGTCCTTCCTTCTTCCCTCTTCTCTCTCCTGTCTCAAATTTTCTCTGCAACTTCTTTTTGTGAAAATATATTTATGCCCTTATTGATATTTGGAAGTCATGGTCCACCTTAATTATTCTTTCATCGTAATTAAAATAATAAAAGTATTTTTTTTTGGACTTTGCAAAATAAAGGTCATAATTCAATATATTTGAACTGTGACTTGTAACAGTAATATAGTGTTGCTTGAATTACGACATCTTAAATTCAAGTTTCGAGAACTTTCTCTTAATCCACCGTTAGGCCATCTCCGATGGTACTCTATTTTTTGTACCAAATTCAAATTTAGTGCAAGAAATAGAATAAAATTGCTCCAATGGTATTCCATTTGTTGCTCTATTATAGAATATGAATAGTGTTGCATCAAATTTGGTGCAATACTATTCATGACTATATATTTGGTTTAATAATATTTTATTTATTTTTTTTATTGTTGAACTTTTAATAAATTATATATTGTGTATATAATTAAATTTTATATTAAGATTTTTATAATTTTAATTTTATATCCTATTTTTTGATATATTAATTTTTGTATATATTATATTTATATAAATTTTTTTATTATAAGTTAATTTTATTATTGTTATAATTGTATAAAAAGAAATATAACCATTATTTAAAAATAACAATACATAAAACAAAAATACATTATAATTAAAGTACATAAAAGGAGGATACATTAAAATTGAAATTACATTAAAAGCATAAAACATAAGTTTAGTAATCCCCTATGTCATTTCCAGGTGCACCATAATTACCAAAATACTGAGTGAACGGGGTAGAAGATTGTTGTGGTTGTGGTTGTTCAAATTGTTGACTTCTTTTATCGATTATTCATTTTTGTTCTTTCGCACTTCGTAATGCATTAATCGAGCATTTATGGGAGAATAAATACGAAAATTAAATATTTATGTGGTACTTAAATTAAATTTGACTATGATGTAATATTTATTTAATTATGTTTTATTAATGATTTCACTTTTTGTTAATTTATCCTTTATGTAAAATTTTGTAATAAATGATTATATAAGTGGTGAATGTGAATTATATATAATGAATATGGAAAACAGAAAAAAGATAGTATTAGTTTGAATGAAATAAAAAATGAAAAGTAAATAGAAGATAATAATATAATATAGAAGATAGAGAAAATTTGGTGTAAAAAAAGTGTAATTGTTGGAGTAGATTTGGTGTTGCACCATTTTAAAGTGAAAAATGGTGCAAAAAATAGAGTGAAATTGTAAATTGAAGTGTTGACGAACTCTCATTTTATCTGCGTGATTTTGTTTTTTCTAATATTTTTTCGTCCAAAAATACTTGTGAATTATTGTGTAGGAGCACATTGTTTTTTAACTTATTTCTATAAAAAAGAAGTAGATTTTAAATAAAAGAGGACATATGGTTTATAATTTCAAATTTCACACCTAAATATTATTAGAACAATAATTTTTTCTGCTCATCACCTATTATTATAGGCGAATCAAATTTTTTAATTTTATAGATTTAAGATTTCTGATTCATCTATTGAATCAATCATCTTGTTTGAGTTATGAGTTCATGTCTAAAAATTTTTTTAATAATCATAATAAATTTTATACTAAATATTCAAGTCTAGAATAAAAGTTATGAGTTGAATTGAACATACACAACGAAACTGTCGGATTTGCCCCCGCCTACTACTCTCTCCAATTCAAGTTATGCGATATATTTTTTGGTGTAAAATTTAAATGGAAATATATTTTTTTTAAACTACTACTATCATTTAACAGAAAGATTTCAATTAAAAATAAAACAAATGAATAAAAAACAGTAGTCACATCAATTTGATTCAAAGGAGTTAAAAAAATCATTTTGACATTCAAATAAGTAGATCCTTGATATCAAGAAATAGTTATAACTATTACAATAACTTGTATAACTAAAAAAAAAATCCATACCTGAGTAATAGCCTGTTTGATTAAATTATTTTCGGGCCAAAAATATTTTTCTTTTTTAAAAATTAAAAATTTAGTTAAACTTTTGAAAGAAAAAAGTATTTTTAAAGAGAAACATAAACAGAAGCAGTTTTGAATAAGCAAAAAAAAAAAAAATTATTCTCTTCAAATATATATATATATATATATATATTTAAAAATACACTTATAAATAATTTAAAATTATTTTTTAAATTAATCAACCAAATAAAAATTATTTCTCACCAAAAATACTTTAAAAAAATAATTACGGCTTGACGTAACAATCTATGAATCGCTCAGTAACTGTGATGATGTTCGTACGCTGTTCTCCTCTTTAACAGAAGCCACGTGTCCAGCGGGAAACAGTAGGGCATGGGTAAGTTCCTGAACAACGACAAAAATAAGGCAAAGGGGCATTTCGGGAATACCGATTTGTCTCTTAGTAAGTCAAGAACACCTCAACTAAAGAGGGCTTTCAAAACTTTTGTCGCGACTTGTAGCGGGGGGTCGATTCACCTGGTGCTGGTCCCTAGTTTAGCTATTCAAGATGATCGAACACGTGTCTCTGATCTTTGGCAAATTGCCACGTGGCTTCACGAAATGTCAAAAACTATAGGGGCGTGGGGACACGTGAAGTGGGACCTACTAAAACTTTGTTTGGATTGAGTGTTGAGAGTTTATGCCAGCTCATTCTTGGCTTGCTTCTGTCCTCTACATCGCGATAATCGAAAATTCTCGCGATATTTCATTTTTGTATTTTTTTTTCATATCATCTGGATTTATCGTCTCTTTGTTATACTAGTAGAATTTATCGCTGAAAAAAGAAATTCTGCGAAGAATAAACTAAAATTCGGGTATTTTACATAGGCGTTTGGTTTGTAATGAGTTTGGTTGAACGTTGAACTGAATGGCATCATGCTTTTGTTGTGACAATGATATGTATTTGAAAAAGCTAATCAATATTTTTAGAGGAAGAACATAAAAAGGTGAAGTATTTCTAAAGATTTTACATTTCAAAAATATGCCAAGTTGTACGTTGCCAAAAAAAAAAAAAAAAAAGGGTCGTTGTAAAATATCTGCCACATGTTTTTGTTAAAAAACTATTATATCGTGGATGTCCATTTATTACTTCGGTATAGATAGTTTTTCTAAAGAAGATTATCCATTTTGTTTTTTGTTGAAGTTTATTGAAACTGGAAGATTTTAAGCAACTCAATGAAATGATTTGCAGCTTCTTATTAAACAAGCAGGTTGCGAGCAGCTCATGCAGACAGCTTACAAGTAGATCAAGAAAAGCATCGCAGTTGCTTTCTGAAAAGCCTTGCAGCTGCTTTCTGAAAAGTCTCGCAGCTGCTTTCTTTCTTTTATAAATAGAGAAGTTTTCAGTTTATTATGTACGTCAATTTGAAGTTGAATAATATATCAATCTTTGTCTTTATACTTGTCTTCATTTTATTTACTTTACAATCTTTATTTTATAACACATTTAAATTTTTTATTTCCTATTTCATAATAATCAGGAGGCAATTGTAATATTAATGATACGAATTTATTCGAACCCAAGAATTTTAGTTTAACTCCTTTATATGTGTTAAAATTTTAAAAAATAAGATATAAGTAAGATTTTTAAAATAATAAATCAAATGTTATGTGATAAAATTTGGATGAAACCATACAATTTAAATTTTAGATTTGTCGCTGCTAACAACTAGCATTTCTTTAAATAAATTAAATTCTTTCATAAGGAGGATGAAATTTGTATACTGTACAAAGTTTCTTTACCACTTGAAATATATAAAGTTTCATTTAGTAACCTTTTGATTATCAGTATTTAGTTGAATGAATTCTCCGTCTCATTATAAAAAAAAATTGATTATTATCTGTATATTGATAGGTTTTGAGATCGAAAATTTCCTTTATTAATTTCTTCCTTTTTTTCTTTTTCTTAAAGGAGATCCAATCTTAATATGCTTTTTCCAATACAAATGTATACTCCTTTATATACACTTATGTACATTATCTACTACAAGCTAAGTTAATTTATTATACAGATAAAGTGCAAGTTGTAGCACTGTTTTATGCCTAATGCCTAGCTAGCTAGTTTTGGATGGCCGATCCAAGAACCAAATTAATTGAAATAATGGCGTTAGCCAATAATTATGCTTTTACAGAATACATTAATTAAACAGCCGCAAGTAGATAAGCTTTGCTTCACTTTAACAGGCAAGTCATTATCTTAAATCACTTCTTTATTCATCACCATAACTAATTTTTGTTTCTTAATAAAGAACTCAACTTGTAGGCTTGTTAGCTTTGGGGACCCTAGCTTCTTGTTCAATCATGTTAATTTGCCTTTTGTGGGCTCTTTTAGAAGAATAATTGAACCTTTTTTTCCATATAATAAAGACCTTTGTTGATTTTTGTTCCATCAAAATTTAAAATTATATTAAATTTGGTTGGTTTTCTATTTTCTTTTTGAATGAGGTTGCGAGCACGAATTGAAGATAACTTGTAGAATAAATTTTATGAGAGGTTATCGAATGCAAGTGTAGGTGTCAAAACGGGGTTGGTCTGATTTGGACTGGTCAATATAGGTTGAATTAATAAATGATTAATTTATGCAAAATACCCATTTAGCTAAAATAATGACCATTCTTATTCATTTGAAAACTATTTATAATATATACCTACCCAGTTTAAATTAATTACTTAACCTAGCTTAGCTTGATTCGACTTGGCTTGGTTCGTCTTGGCTTGACTTGGCTTGGTTCGACTTAGCTTGGCTTGGTTCAGCTTGGCTTGACTTGGCTTGGTTCGGCTTGGCGGGCTAAACAAAAAGAGTCCGGAGAAAACTTTATGGGTAAGGGTGCATAAATAATTTGTGGTGGGTGGGTGTTTGCAAAAGATCCCCTTAATAAATGAGAAGACAATATAGAGAAATTTTCAGAAACCACTATGTTTTAGTGACTATTAGCTTGCTATAGCTACCATTAACTAAATTACTTCCTATAGCTATATTTTCAGTTGTTATAGACTGTATTTGATATATTTTTGCAAATGTATTCATGAATACAGTAGCAAAACTCGGTGGAAAATAGGGGAGTCCAACTAAGCAGAGAATGTATTTGACTGTATTCGCGATTACAGTGACGGAATTTGCAGAAGAAAAGGTCTTCAGCTGTTTAAAATAGTAAGTGAATCAATAAACACAATAGACTCCTAATATAACTCAACAAACACAATTATAACATACAAAATTTGTATTTCAAGTTATAGAAAAGATTCTCAACCGGAAAATACCCCAAAAACAGAGCAATCTTCAGAGATTCAATCCATCTTTTCTTGTTTTAGTGATATCTTTACTAAAATATTTTTTAGTGGTATCTTTACAAATAGATTTATATATTAAAATTATATAATTACATTAAATACATAAAAATACATAATTACATGAAGTATAGTAGGCCATCTATAGTGCAAAAATATATGAATACATACTACAAATACATTTGAATACATATATACATCTGAATACATAAATTATATTAATTAAAAATGATATATGAATACATTCTACAATACATTGAATACATATTGTTAGACAAAAGAGTGAAACAAAGCGAAGCTTTGAAATTATATAATTACATTGAATACAGTTAAATACAGTGAATAAATTGAAAAATTAGAAAAAATAAAGACAGTAAATACAATGAAATACATGGAATACAACGAGATACATTGAAATACAATGAAAAAAAGGTAACAGACTCTTCAAGTTCCTCAGCCCCAAATTAAACTCCGTCCTCAATCCACCAATATCCAGGCCGCCGCTATGTGGGGCATCGCCGCCGATTAAATAAAGACAGTTGTTGAAGAAGCACCAATTTAAAGGATCAAATGGAAATTAGAGACAGAACTTCTTCAGATCTCACGAGACAAACATGAAAAATCAATGCAAAATCTAAGAAAATTTAGAATTTGTAACACAATTGTGTGAAAGAAATCGCTGGCCGGGGGAGGGGGTTAGGGGTGACACAATAAGGAAGGGGGAAAGTGGCCACCGGCCGGATCTGTCATTGGCAGAACACAACCCCTGCTAGGGTTTCTAAAAGCAGGGGAGGAAAATCGGGGGGAAAAAAAAGAAGAAAGAGGAAAGAGAAAGAAGGTGAGAGGGAAGAGAAAGGAAGAGAGAAAAATAATACACATCGTATCTAATGGCTTAAAGATAGGAAGATGCCATAAATAGATGTTTTGCTATAAAAATTAAAAGGTAGATATATGAGATAATTTTTTAAAACGGCATTTATTTATTAAAAATAAGGTATCAACTTTTTGCTATAAGAGGTAAAATTTTAGACAATATATGCTTTGTTAATAATGGGCGGGTCATTGGGCTGAGATGGGTTGGGTTAAGATAAGCTAAAATTTGGATCATACCCTAATCCGCCTAACTCTTACCAATCTTTAATTATTGTGTGTTGGTTTCTTATGAATTCTTTAATTATTAAATAAGACTTTTTTTCTTTTGTTATGGTCATATATAACATATTAAACAAAAACAATTATCTCTAAGATATTTCAGCAAAGTTACTCATGGATCAATTTGGGTTAAAAATCAGTCTATTTTATCTCCTATAGCAAAGGATGATACCTTATTTATTTTAAATAAATATCATTTTAAAAAATTATATTCCGTAACTACCTTTTGATTTTATAGCCAAATATATATTTATGGTCACCTCCTACCCTTAAGGCATAAAATACGCTGCCTTCTCTCTCATAAAATACGCTGCCATTTCTTTCGCCACCCTCTCTTTTCAATTGTTTGTTTTATTGATTAGAAAAACGAACTTCTGAGAAATTCTTATAGATTACTAGACCGGGCTTTCCACGGCCTTTCTGCCTCAACCAATCCCTCCGTACCCTCCATTTTTCTTCTCTTTCGTTTATATTAATTCACCAACCAAACAATTCAAATAAAAATCATGAACCCTTAAAAATGTTTTTGCACTATAGCCACCGACAATAACATCTCGTTGTATTAATTTCGAAATCTGCTATTGACGAGAGGACATTAGATTTATTCTTAAACAAAGACGATAGAATTTTGGTGCTGAGCAACTTGAAGAGTCTGTTACCTTTTTTTCATTGTATTTTAATGTTTCTCGCTGTATTCGGAGTTTTAGGACTGAGCAACTTGAAGAGTCTGTTACCGATTTTTTCATTGTATTTCAATGTATCTCATTGTATTATATGTATTTCATTGTCGTTTTTTTCTTAATTGTATTTCAATGTATATCACTGTATTCCATGTATTTCATTGTATTCACTGTCTCGTTATATTCCATGAATGTATTCATATTTTTTTTAATTAATATGATTTATATATTCGGATGTATTTATATATTCAGATTTATAATTGAGTTTGTTGAGTTATATTAGGAGTCTAATATGTTAATTGATTTACTTTCCGTTTAAAAATAGTGTAATCCCCTGTTTCACACCGTGAATACAGTTGAATACAATAATCTTTCCAGCTGTAATCTCACATTTCACGCCATAAATACAATCGAATACACTTGATAATAGGCTAGATTTATGTGATTTGGCAATTGTTTATCCCCTAGCTTGATTATGTTTCAATGTTATAATATAGTTAAATGATGAAAACTGGGCTCTAATTGTGAATTTCACACGTTGCAGGAGTGGGGAGCTTGTATGAGGCCTTAAAGCTGCGATTGAAGCTACATTGAAGCAAGAAAAACCCCTAGGAGTTGAGTACGCGAGAAGATGAGAAAAAGAATAAATGAAATGAAGGCCTGGACTAGCACGGCCACTAGTTCGTCCACTAGCGCAATCGCGCTAGCCCAGATGGTCGGGTAGAATGGTAGGGCATATGCGCGGCCATTAGCGCGCCCACTAGCGCGGCCGCACTAGCTTAATTTTCAGGGGTAAACTTGAAAGTCTGGGGGTAAATTCACTTAACCTATAGGAGGTCAAGCTCGTCCAAGGATAGATTATCAAGGTTTTCATAGCTTAGTGCAAGAAAAGGAGAGGCAAGGAGGATAATTCAACATCGAGTTCTTCCTTTCTTCCTTTTGTTTTTACGATTTGTGATGAATTTGAATATTGTTGTGATGAACATTAGTGTGGTAGCTAAATATTTAGTCTAGGGTATTGATGGAACCTATTGAGGGTTGAACTTCTTGTTATGTTAATATAGTTTGTCCGGTTTAACCTTAATTTTTTCAACTACGTTTTTATTGTAGTTAATTGACAGGATCCTCAATTAGCTGTGCCTATTTAGTGCGCATAACTCGGGAGAGAGTGCATATTTAGGTTAATTGTTGAACAACACCACTCCCAAAGTATATGAGGGATCAATAACTACGGGTTTAAAGGCGGGATTAGGGATAACGAAGCCTTGGGTGCAATCTAAAGTAAGCTGTAATGAATAAAGTCAGCTAGCATAACTCGGGAGAGAGCGTCTAGTAAATTATTATGATTACTCGGGAGAGATTTACGGTAATAATAGTTCTCATGATTGATAGAGATGATTAGGCAATTTTATGTGACACATAACCGAAAGGGATTCCATCAATAGGGAAAATCATAATCTTAGAACCTTCTCTTAATGTTTACAACTTAATCATAGTTAGTTTTCAGCTGCTTATTTACTTTCATTCGTAGTTAGTAGAAATACCATCAATTGTTATTCAAAAGTTTTGGAAGTTGATTCCGTGGAATTTAGTAAGTCTAACGAAAGTAATTGATAGGTTAATTCCTTGTGTATTCGACTTTGGGCTAAATACTCAGATTATATTTACAACGTCCGCGAGTCCTTTTTATAAGGCATAGTTGGGCGTGATCAACACTCGAATACAAAAACCTGTCTAGCTATAATCCCCTGTTTCACGCCTAGAAATGCTACTTTATTCATGAATACAGTAAATTAAATACACCGAATACACTCTAAAAAAATCTGAAAACCTAGCTGTAGGAAGTAATATAGTAAATGGAGCTACAACTAGCTAATAACTACTAAAACATAGTGATTTTCGAAAGTTTTTCAACTTTAAATAGGTTGAAATGGGCGAGGTTAAGATGGACTGGGTTTAATAAATAAGCAGATCAATGGACGATCCAACTTTAAACAAGTAGAGCGAGTTAAGTTGGTTTGGGCTCAAATTATTACCCTTAAATGCAAGTAATGTAACTTAATTTATAACTCGTAATTCCATTGATTTTCGTTTGGTTTCATATATTCAATGGCGGAACAAGAATTTATATAAGAAGATTCAAAGGTAATACTAATAGAATGACACATCCAGAATTTGAGCTTATGACAAGCAAGAGTTGCTATCTACGATAAGTGTTTTAAAAGGCATGGGTGTAAGCCGGAACGTTTTATATATGTTTCAGCGAAGCGCAAGCTCCGAGGCATAGGGAGTACGCCACATGAATATTTAATTTTTAATATTTTATAATATAATCACAATTAATACTTTTAAATGGGTAAAATTGTATAAAAATTGAAAAAAAATTATAAATAAGTCAAATACGTATATATATGTGTTCCATCCCCACGAAAAACTAGTCAAAACAATCCATTATACGTTACTTACAAGCACAAGTAACTTAAGTTGAAAAGAAAAAAGTTTTCTACGCGGATTGAACTTTGAACTTGTTGTTATGGAGGAGAATAGGTTTTATTCGTATTTGCAAAAAAAAAAGGAAATTATTCATTTCTTTTGGGAGATAGTAACATACAAGCGAACAAGATAAAGAATCGGGAAAGACCATAAATTAGGGCATCTAACAATAAAAACAAATCTTGACTTTTAAATTTAATGTTCATGTTCCTTTTTTAAAATTGGTGAGTAATTACGCGCTGACTTTTGAGAATTTGTGCATTTTATTAAGGACTTATTCAACAAATGTTATTTTAATTTGAAAAAATCTCTTAGGCTAACGCATTACTACAAAAACACGTCTTAACGCCTGGGTGTATGCCCCGAATTGTTGGGCGTAAGCCTCGGGGTATTTTTGGTGCGCCTCGCCCGAAAAAATCAAGCACTAAGCCTTCTTGATTTTCTTTTTCAGTTGATTTCGTAGGAGACTGTAAATCTCATTGTGCATAACATATCTAATTGGAAGTGGAATGAAGACAATATGCTTTATTCGTTCATTTGTAAACTACATCGGAGCTAACTTAACTTAATCGGTCCTCTTTACTGTTTCATTGAGTCTCATATGACTGCTATATACATAGCTCCTTCATTACTTATCAACTAAAATAAACATTCTTTAAAAACTTTGTCTATAAATATTAATTTTTCTTTATTTGCACAATATAATTTTTCAATGAATGATTATAGTTTCTCAATTTGTCTTCCTTTTTTTTTTTCTCGTTTAATTGTCTTTTGATTTCTTCCTAATTCTTTCTTTCTTTCTTTTAGGGGGTGGGAGGGGGTGGGTGAGTTTGCTTCTTCCACTAGATTAACTTGTGGGGATTGCGCGCTAGGTCCATGTGATATTCCTTCTATATTAAGAATTATAATCATTTCGTGTTAGGAAGCATTTAATCATTAACAAAAAGGAGAGAATCATAAGTAGATGCAATAAATTAACAATGTCAAGTTGAATATTGTCTTGCCCAAACTTATCAAGTATTATAACATGTCAAGATCTAAACAAAATATCATCAATTAGGTCATACCTCTGTTGTCTCTTTTAACTAGAAAGGGAATATAACTTAGCTACTGCGTCTCAGCATCTTCTCTATGGTAAATGATTATGAAAATATAGCAAGACTACTTCTAAATCAAGGCTGTTGGCTAGTGACGAAACTAGAAATGTTTCCAAGAATGTTCAAACTTAAAAGACTAAAAAATAATTCCCGACAAGGAATATTCAATATATATTTTATATATTTAAAATCAGTATTTTATTTATATACACAATATAATTTTTTATAATATTTCGATGATGGGTGGTTAGTTTGTAAAGGTGGCTTCGTCCCTGCTGTTCACTTGTTATGAAATATCGCGTTGGAAAAACTTAAATAATTATAGAAAATACATTTTTATTTTAATTTAACTCGTCAACTAGTTGTGTTCTAATTCGTTTGGTAATTTAGAGGAGTTAGACTTAAATTGTGTCAAATAATCAGCATAATATAAATGCGAGAAATGTTAGGTGTTTGCCATAACTTTCTTACCATATTTGGTTTTTCTATCTCTTGAAGGAAAAGGGTAATATAATTAAGTTAATTGAGTTTTCCTTTTTATAAAGAAAATTATAATTCTCCTATATTTGGCTAGTCCTTTTTCTTGTCGGAAAAGGTTTGAACTTCTATAAATTGAGGATCCTTCCTTCTCATTCACTAGAATCCACAATGTAGCCATAAGGGGGCTTGAGAGTCTTGTTTAGGGGGGAACTTTACGGGACAAGTGTTAGTGTATCACTTGTGTTTGCCTCTTTGTGAGGTTGTTCTCTTGATATTTTGTACTCTCTTTTTATTATAGTGGATTGCTCATCTCCGCGGTGGACGTATGTTAGTTGACTGAATCACGTTAAATGTTTGTGTCTCTTTTGGTATATTTCTCTTTGTTGTATGATTTATCGTCGTTAAATGTTTGCTTTACTAGCTTCCACATGACAATTGATTTTTCGGTCCGAACAAGTAGTATCAGAGCGAGGTTCAAAACAGGTTCATCTTGGCGGGTTCAGTTCTAGCCGCAACCTATTTGACGGTAATCATAATTTTTGTCTGAGAAATTTGACCGGTGTGCTACGCACGTTGAGACAAACTTCGTGGTGGAAATTTGGAGATGCGACCTGTTGAAGGTTATGTGAAGAAGGTGGATGACGTTTATTTTGTCAGAAAATTCAGGCCAAGGGGGAGAATTGTTAGGTGTTTGCCATAATTTTCTTACCATATTTGGTTTTTCTATCTCTTGAAGGAAAATGGCAATATAATTACCTTAATTGGGTTTTCCTTTTTGTAGAAGGAAATTATAATTCTCCTATATTTGGCTAGTCCTTTTTCTTGTCGGAAAAGGTTTGAACTTCTATAAATTGAGGATCCTTCCTTCTCATTCAGTAGCATCCACAATGTAGCCATAGGGGGCTTGAGAGTCTTGTTTAGGAGGGTCTTTACGGGACAAGTGTTAGTGTATTACTTGTGTTTGCCTCTTTGTGAGATTGTTCTCTTGATATTTTGTACTCTCTTTTTATTATAATGGATTGCTCATCTCTGCGATGGACATAGGTCAGTTGATCAAACCACGTTAAATATTTGTATCTCTTTTGGTATATTTCTCTTTGTTGTATGATTTATTATCGTTAAAGGTTTGCTTTACTAGCTTCCGCATGACACCTGATTTTTCGGCCCGAACAAGAAAAACCTCCATAAATTTTCAAATGGAGAAAGTTATCGATCTCTAACTGCTTTACTTGAAAGGATTCCAGCTAAAGCTTCCCATCCCTTTCATCAAATATAAAATCTTGTGATTTTTTCTTCTTAGACTTATTACATGCCATAAATAGGAAGTGGAGAAAAAACATAGCATAATGCTTGTGGAATCATCCATCTTCAGGACAATGACTTTGTAGAATGGACCTGAGCTAAGAAAGAAGCCAATAACGTAACATCATCAGGATTATGGCAGGATGAATAAGATTTCTTTGTTATTAAGTAAATTTTTAGGGTTCAAGCCCTCAGAACAGAAAAAATCATGCTATAGAGTGTTTATTTAACTATTTATATAATGAGCGGAATCTGAATTACTCGAGCTTTACGAGTATCAAGTACCGAGTGAAAAAGAAACCAATAAAACAGAAGAAAAGACTTCACTACTCACGGCTAAATGTTAGGGGATGTTTAGTAGGATGTATAAGAATAATGCGGAATAAGATATATTAGTAATGCATGTGTTAGTAATGCAAGCATTTGTTATACATATATTATTTCTTATCTACCGTTTGATGTGGTATATTAAAATTATAATGCAATGTATAATTTTTAAGAAAAATAGTTATTTACCAAAATAACCTCCATATTCTCTAGCTTTAAGGGACTTTAAGGACAATTATATCTTTAACCATACTAATGCATGCATTAATAGCTTTGTTATTACTAATGCCATAGTTTTCTATGCATTACTTATGCATAGGATAATACCAGGTATGATGTTAGTTATACACAAGTTCAAAAAATCTATCAAACAAGGTATTAGTAATGCATAGAGCTAATGCTTGCATTATTTTTTATAATAACTCCGACCAAACGACCCCTTAGTGTATGTAGGTAATTGTAGCTTGCACAACTTGGAAACCTAATTAATGTATGCAATATAGTAGGGAGATGCATAATTATTGAAATGACTCACATGCTCATCCTAAAGTCTAGTCTTTCATTATCCAAAAAAGATGAAATGAAAGTGATGGCATTTCTGTGATCATTCTCAGAACTAGCTGTCAAATTAAATTGCAACCATGGAAAAGAGATAATGATTTATAGTAGCAAATATTTACAAATTTTAGGTCCTGGTTCAGTGTGTCCTCTGTTAAAATATTGCTGCTGCTATTGCTATATTTAAAAGAAGAGATTCATGGAATTTGAAACCGATCACTGCCATTCCTGAAATTAAGTCTGCTGAAAGGATAAAGAAAACTGAGTATAGGAAATAATGTAGGAAAATTTATGCGACACAACAAACATATATATACTGTATTTATTATTTGTAGCTATAGTTTTCAAAAAATTATCATTTATAGCTATATTTGAATTTTATAACAAATCCATCTAGAGTATTAGAATAAAAGATCAATTGTTTTGAATTGAAGCAAGAGAACAACAAACTCTTGTACCATTGTTGGTTAGAGCACCTGCTTAGTAAGCAGATGTCTTGATTTCGACTCTTAACAAGAATATTTTATTTTCTATATTTCTGTATTTTATCTTGGTTGTATTAGTTACTGATCACGCCCAACTATGCCTTATAAAAAAGACTAAGCGGTCGTTGCAAATATAATCCGGTTTACAAGTCCGGAGTCGAATCCCACATAGAACTAAGGCTTAGCTACAACTGTTCAATATCACCAAGAAGACAAGCTTGAACAATTTATAACTTATAGATATTAAGATTCTTGTGTTTAACTAATTAACTAACAAATTAAAATAGTAAATTAACAATTAAAGATACTAAGGGTTAGAGACAAGATTAAGGAGGTCTAGAGTTATGATTTCCCCTATTGTCGGAATCCTTTCCGCTACGTTTTCTATAAATTCGCCTAAGTATTCTTTACCGATCATGAGCGCTCTGACTGTCGTACCTCTCTCCCGAGTAATTACCACAATTTACTAGACATATTCTTCCGAATTACGCTAGCTGGCATTAAGTACGGTTCACTCGGATCGCATCCAAGATTTTGTTATCCCTAATCCCACCTTTAAATCCTCCGTATTGATCACTCATATACGTTAGACGTGATGTTGTTCAACAACTACCTAAATATGAACTCTCTCCCGAGTAGTACACAGTAAATAGGCACAGTCGATTGACAGCTCTTCAACCAACAGCAATAATAACATAGTTGAACAAATAGAGAAAATACTACGGCAATTCTATATTAGCGTAACAGGAAAATCATCCTCCAATAGGTTCCATCAAAACCCTAGATAACAAATTAGCTATTCATCATAGTATGTACAACGACAATACTAGAATTTATAACCAATAATGGAAATAGGAAGAAGCAAGTGAAAAACTCGTAGAAGAATCCTCTGCCTTGATCCTAGTGTGTTCTTGCCTCCTTAGGTCGAATCCCCAGTCTCCTTAGCCTCCTTAGGTCTAAATTATGTCAAAAGTATGTCCCCCCCCCCCTATTCTCAAAATAGCATTTTTACATAAATTTATACCAAATAGGGTCGGGCCCAGACGAAATACCTTTTTCTGCGCGAAATAGGACTCTAGCTCTATAAAATTTGCACAGGCGCGCCGCATGGGGCGAAGCGCCACGCGGTGTGCTTGTGGGGAAGTTTAGAGAGCTGATTCTGACAGGTTGCAGGAATTTTCCACAGGCGCGGCGCGCCTCGCGCAGCACCATGCGCCGCAGTAGTGGGAATTCTCAAATATGCAAAATACGAAAGTTGTAGCCCTTTCAAATAGCTTTCCAAACGATATATTGTAGAGCCCAAATGGAGTTCTGAGCAAAAAGTTATGTGCATTTTACTAGACAATATGCGATATGCCTGCTCGATTCTTTGTTTCATTATTAACTATCATTTGTTGATCCTCGAACATGATCCCGGCTTGATTCCTTGGGCTTTTACTCAGACTTCAAAGCTCCAAATCAATTAAATTCTTTCCATAATATCTACATAGCTCGGAATCACTCCTACAAGGCATAAAATACACAATTATGCAAAACAATAGCGATTAAAGTTCAAACTCAATTAAAGTGCAGTAAGTTAGAGTATAATAAGTGACTAAAATACGTAATTATAGCCTATCATCAATACCCCCACACTTAAATCATTGCTCGTCCTCGACAATTAAACTACACTTTATATAGACACGACCTTTTAAATAATTCTCATAACTCATCACACTTGTCACACTTCCTTTTTTACACACTCGAGATATGAGAGTTTTTCCAATTAAAGTGATATTATTCGAGATGGGATATTTAGTTTATCAGAGTCACCACTTGGAATAAATTATGGTGTCCCAAGTCACTGGTTTATTTTAAATTCCAAGTCGAGAAAGTTTCATTTTTAAAGAGTCTGCGAATCAGAAATTCTAGATAACAAATTCTGTTAACCCGGGAGAAGGTGTTAGGCATTCCCGGGTTACGTAGTTCTAGCACGGTCGCTTAATGATTATTACTTGTCTTAAATTCTTTAACTACTCATTTTTAGGACCTATGTGCATTTATTTTTTTACCGTTTTTAAATCACTTGAATTATTCGTAATTAAAGAATTAAGTTACGCGTACGTATACTGTTTCTTTTGGCGCGTCAAAATTATTTCACGCGAACGTGTCCACGATTAATAGCACTTTTGTTGATTTATTAAGAAAGTTTGGTTGAAATTGCGCGAACGCATCCCTCGAGTCTTTTTTAGAGTTAAATTTGCAATTATGTTATGCGAACGTATACATAATCGCAACACTAATCTAAACTGTGCCTAAAGCAAACTACGATTGGTTAAATTAACAACAATATTTGCGAGGGCCATGGAAAATTCAAATAATGGCACACTCCAATTTTAAAAAGAGTTATTATTAATTATATGAGGGCCATGGACTTAGGGGTTTTATTTAATATGGCGCACCTCAATTTTACAAATTTTAATTAAGTTCATAAGGGTCATATGTTATGGGGTTTAAACATGGCACACCTCAAATGGTTTTTAGAAGAAACTTATTTGATTAAGGGATTCTAAATATGTACTCATTAAAAACTAACTTGAACATGGCAAAGAGGCTATTAACTACAAAACTAAGTTTATTTATTTTTTAAATCATTTTCGGTCAAGAAGGAAAGGATCAATAGCGTTGGTTAGCATATCAGCTTTGAGAGACAAAATTTGGGCTCACCACTTGGCCCAAAGATCAGAAGGGAACTTTAAAGGCATTATTACCACATTTGAATTTGTGACGACCCGGTCAGTCATCTCATGAGTTACTGTTTTATTTTTTCCATTTCTGCTTCTTATGCTTTGTTATCCGTATTTTGTGGTATCGGGTTGGTTGGATCGAATCCGGAATGATTTTGGTAAGGTTTGAGACACTTAGTCTCTTTTAAGGAAGTTTAAGTTGGAAAAGTCAACCAGATGTTGACTTATATGTTAGTGTGCTTGGATGTGAGTTCCGATGGTTCGGTTAGCTTCGGGGGGTGATTTATGGCTTAGAAGTGTGATAAGAATGAGTTTTGGAGGTTTGGAGTAGATTTAGGCTTGAATTGGCGAAGTTGATATTTTGGCGATTTCCGGTTGGTAAGCGAGATTTTGATAGAGGGGTCGAAATAGAATTTCGAGAGTTGAAGTAGCTTCGTTATGTGATTTGGGATGTGTGTAAAAAAATTCAGGTCATTCGGACATCGTTTGGTTGGGTTTTTTATCAAAAGCAGAATTCGAATGATTTTTAGAAACTTAGGCTTGAATCCGATGTGTTTTGGTTGATTTGATATTGTTTGAAATGTTTTGATGATTGAAACAAGTTTTAATATGGTATTAGGATATGTTGGTGCCATTGGTTGAGGTCCCGGGGGCCTCGGGTGAGTTTCGGATGGTCAATCGGATCATTTTGAAGTTTGAAAAATTACATAAGTTGCGGGTTCAGCTGTTGCAGGTTTTTACTCTTTGCGTTCGCGAGTGGACCCTCGCGTTCGTGAAGAGTTAGTAGAGGTCAGTGGAAGATTAGCCTTCGCATTCGCGAGTGATGCTCTGCATTCGCGTAGGGCCTTTTTGGTCAGCTAGTCTGAGGTCGTGTTTGTTCTTCGCTTTCGCGAGAGAGGGTGTGCGTTCGCGAAGGGTGAGACTGAGGAACCATTGCATTCGCGATGGTCATGTCGCGTTCGCATAGAGAAAAAATTGGTCAAAGTAAGTTTGTGCTTCGTGAACGTGAGGGTTTGACCGCGTTCGCGAAGAAGGAAAATATGTCTGGGCAGAATATTTTTAAGCTCATCTTGTCCGCGGTTTTGGAGCTTATTTCCTCCATAGTTGATCATTTTTGGAGATTTTTGTAGGAGATTGAAGAAGGATTCAAGGGGGAAACATTTGGAGGTAATATTCTTGGACTAGAACTCGATTATTATGTGAATTCCACCTAAAAATAATGAAATCTAAGCCTAAAATGAGAGAGCTAGGACTTGAAATTGGAGACCAAACATTTGGGATTTGAAGGGTCATTTATGGATGGATTTTGATGTTCTTGGTATATATGAACTCATGGGGAGATGAAGAATTTATTGGTGTAAAAATTTCTGAATTTCGAGATATGGGCCCGGGGGTCGAGTTTTGGTAATTTCGGGATTTGTGCCCTTTATTGATTGTTTTCGCTTGGGCTTTGTTCTCTTGGCATATTTTAACGTCCTCGTTCTGATTTTGGATAGATTCGATACGCGTGAAGGATGATTTGAGGGGAAAAGGCATCGCGAGCTAGAGATTTAGCTGGTTCGAGGTGAGTAATGATTGTAAATGATGTTCTGAAGGTTTGAAACCCGGATTGCACATCGTAGTGCTATATTGAGGTGAGACACACGCTTGATGACGAGCGTGGGGTCGTGCACTATTGGGGATTATTACTTGGTCCATCCCGATTGATGATTTTACCGCGTATTTGATTGAAAACTATTTGCTATCATCATTAGTTGGAATACATGCCATATTTGGGCCTAGTGCCAACTACTTGAACCCTTCGGGGATTTTTATTGATATTTTCTCACTGTTTTATCTTTATATTTGAACTCAATCATGTTATTTTCCACCGCTTTCATACTCAGCCTTGTTTACTCTTTTTAAAGACGTGAATGATGTTTTAAATGATGTTTGGGTTGAGAGACACTGTTTTACTGTTGTCCGAGGGGCTTGTGAGGATTTTTGACTGAGTAAGGCCGAGGGCCTATGTTGTGAGGAAACATTGATACTGATGTGAGGCTGAGGGCCTGAGATATGTACGCCACGAGGTGGCTTGATTGATATGAGGTCTAGGTCCTAGTTTTGATACCACAAGATGGTTTGTTATTGCGCTTGGGCCGTAAGGGGCCCCTCCAGGAGTCTGCATACCCCCAGTGAGAGCGGGTACCCATTGTGATGTGAGATTGAGCCCAAGGGCTGTTATTGTTCTGAGATGTTTCCCGAGGGGCGGATGTGGTGATATTGTGCCCGAGGGGCGAACTTCTATTTGATTACTTTGCCTTAATTACTTATTAATTACTTGTTTACTTGTTGAAAGAGGATTTTACTTGACTTTTCACTGGTTTTCTATTTTTAAATGATTTTTCTGCTTCATTATAGAATGCCTTGTGCCTTGCGTGTTTTCTTACTTTCAGTCATTATTTACATTTGTTACTCACTGAGTTGGAGTACTCACTTTACTCCCTGCACCCTATGTGCAGATTCAGGCATAGCTGGTTCCGCCCCCGAGTGCTGATTTCTCCAGATTCAGGCGGGCTTTCGGAGATTACGAGGTAGTTGTTGACGTCTGCAGCCCCGTGTCTCTACTCCTTTATTGTTTCCATTTCCTTTCAGACATTGTACTAGTTATGGATTTAGCATAATGTTTTATAACTTATCGATACTCGTGACTAGTGACACCCCGGTTAGGGCTGTGTTTGGGTATTCTTCCACGTATTTATATTATTATTGGTTATTTCAAATTTATTCTTATCATGTTTAAACTGTTCTTAACCGCTTATCTGTTAATAATTAGAAATGGGAAGTGACGCCTGGCCTTGTCTTTACGAGAGGCGACATCATGACCAGGTTCGGGGTTAGGGTCGTGACAAGTTGGTATCAGAGCCTAGGTTACATATGTCTCATGAGTTATGAGCAGTTTAGTAGAGTCTCGCGGATCGGTACGAAGACGTCTGTATTTATCCTTGAGAGGCTGCAGAACCTTTAGGAAAAACTTGGTATTCTTGAAATTCTTGTCGTGCGAGTTGTTGATCCGAGTACTAAACTTCTGTTATTCTATTATCTCACATATGGTGAGGATGCGTGCTACTGGATAGGGTGGAGGACCACCAGTACCACCAGCCGGGGCCACTAGAGACCAAAAATGCGGTCGTGGTTGTAGAAGAGGCAGAGCAGCGAGGGCAGCACCTTCAGATCCACCAGCTGCCCCAGTTCAGGACCAGGTCCCAGCTGTGGACCCTGCAGCAGCACCAGCTTAGGAACCAACTGTGCCTATTGTGATTTCGGGTCTTCAGGAGGCTTTGGCTCAGATATTATTAGTTTGCACTGGCCTAGCTCAGGCAGTTTCAGCCACTACAGCCGCAGCTACTTCTCAGGCCGGGAGAGGTAGTTAGACTCCCGCTGCCCGCACACCTAAGCAGGTCGTGTAGGGACTTCAGATGCCGGGGGCACACCCAGCTTAGCTGGTTGCCGCTGCTCAGGTCTATGTATTTCCTGCCATGCCAGAGGATGAGCAGCATAGGTTGGAGAGATTTGGTATAGTTTAGCCTCCGACCTTAAGCGGAGCAGAGGGCGAGGATGCCCAGGGCTTTTTGACAAGTGTTAGAGGATTCTTCGTACAGGCGGTATTTTGGAGACCAGCGGGGTCGCTTTCACTACTTATCAGTTCTTAGGAGCCACTTTTAACTGGTGGGAGGATTTTGATAGGCGTAGGCTTGTTGGTGAAGCACCCCTTTCTTGGAGGCAGTTCTCTGTTCTCTTTCTGGAGAAGTATGTGCCGCAGTCTCATAGAGAGGAGCTGCTCGTGCAGTTTGAGTGGTTGCATCAGGGGGAGATGACCGTGTCTTAGTATGAGTTGAGGTTCTCTGAGTTGGCTTGTCATGCCATCTGATTGGTCCCGACAGATAGAGAGATGATCAGGAGATTTGTCGATGGTCTTACTTATCAGCTCCGTATTCTTATGAACAGGGAGAGGGTGACTGGTGCTACATTTGAGGAGGTTGTGGATATTGCCCGGGAGATTGAGTCTGTCCATCGGTAGGAGCGAGAGGAGAGGGAGGCCAAGATGGTGCTCCTTCGAGGGGCCAGTTTCAGCACGGTAGGGGCCGACAGTTCCGACATGGTCAGTCTGATCGCTCAGGTTATCGAGAGGAGTCATCGGGTCATGGTTCCCACCGTTCTCATCAGTCCCCTTCTCCAGCACATGGGAGTTGTTACGAGTGTAGAGAGATGGGCCACATGTGGAGGCAGTATCCCTGTCGTGTTGCTAGTTCATCCCAGTAGAAGGTCCAGTCATCAGCCCCAGCACCAGTTGCTCCACCACCACCAACCCAGCCAGCTAGGGGTGGGGGTCAGTCAGCCAACGGTCTCCACAGAGGGGGAGGTCGATCAGGGGGCGGTCAGGCCTGTTTCTATGCTCTTCCAGGCAGACCCGATGCCAGCGCTTTATATGTTATTGTTACAGGTATTGTTTCAGTCTGTTACAGAGATGCCTTTGTATTATTTGATCCCGATTCCACTTATTCTTATATGTCATCATACTTTGCTCATTATTTGGGTATGCCCCGTGAGTTTCTTGCTTTACCTGTTCATATATCTACCCCGATGGGCGATATTGTTATTGTAGACCGTGTGTGGTGACTATTGGGGTTTTGGAGACCCGAGTTGATCTTTTATTATTGAGTATGGTAGATTTTGATATCAATTTGGGCGTGGATTGGCTATCTCCATGTCGCTCTATTCTAGATTGTCATGCTAAGATAGTCACATTGGCTATACCGGGTGTGCCACAAATTGAGTGGCGAGGTGTGACTGATTACGTTCCTAATAGAGTGATCTCTTTCTTGAAGACCCAACGTATAGTTGGGAAGGGTTGTCTTTTGTATCTTGCCTTTGTGAAGGATGTTGGAACTGAGACTCCTAATATTGATTCTATCCCAGTTGCGAGGGATTTCCCTGATGTATTTCCTGCAGATCAGTCGGGCATGCCATCGGACAGGGATATTAATTTTGGTATTGATCTGGTGCCGAGAACACAGCCCATTTCTATTCTGCCATATCGTATGGCACCAACATAGTTGAATGAGCAGCTTCAGGAACTCCTTGATAAGGGGTTCATTCGGCCTAGTGTGTCACCTTGGGGTGCGTCGGTTCTGTTCGTGAAGAAAAAGGATGGCACTATGAGAATGTGCATTGATTATAGGCAATTGAACACGGTAACAATTAAGAACAAGTATCCTTTGCCTCGCATTGATGATTTATTCGACCAGCTTCAGGGAGCGAGGGTATTCTCTAAGATTGATCTCCGTTCGGGTTATCACCGGTTGAAGATCAGGGATAATGATATTCTTAAGACAGCCTTCAGGACCAGATATGGTCATTATGAGTTCTTGGTTATGTCTTTTGGGCTGACCAATGCCCCAACAACGTTCATATATCTGATGAACAATATGTTCTGGCCTTATCTTGACTCATTTGTCATAGTTTTCATTGATGATATCCTGGTATATTCGCGTAGTCAGGAGGAGCACGCAGAACATTTGAGGGTTGTGCTGCAGAGATTAAGGGAGTAGAAGCTTTATGCAAAGTTCTCCAAGTGTGAGTTTTGCCTCAGTTCATTGAAATTCTTGGGACACGTGGTGTCCAGTGAGGGTATTCAAGTTGATCAAAAGAATATAGAGGCGGTTCAGAGTTGGCCCGGACCGTCCTCAGCCATACAAATTTGCAGGTTTCTTGGTTTGGCAGGCTATTATCGCCGGTTTGTTCAGGGATTCTCATCCATCACATCGCCCTTGACCAAGTTGACTCAGAAGGGTCTTTCATTTTTATGGTCGAACGAGTGTGAGGAGAGCTTTCAGAAGCTCAAGACAGTCTTGACCACAGTTCCAGTATTGGTTTTGCCATCAGCTTCAGGTTCATATACAGTGTATTGTGATGCTTCAAGAGTAGGGATTGGTTGTGTGTTGATGCAGGAGGGTAGATTTATTGCTTATGCTTCTCGTCAATTGAAACCCCATGAGAAGAACTATCCCGTTCATGATTTGGAGTTGGCTGTCATAGTTCACGCATTGAAGATTTGGAGGCATTATTTATATGGCGTATCTTGTGAGGTGTTCACTGATCATCACAGTCTTTGGCATTTGTTCAAGCAAAAGGATCTTAATTTGAGGCAGCTGAGATGGTTGGAGTTGCTTAAGTATTATGACATCACTATATTGTACCATCCGGGGAAGGCCAATGTGGTGGCCGATGCTTTGAGCCGAAAGGTAGTGAGTATGGAGAGTTTGGCATATATTCCAATTGGGAAGAGACCTATTACGGTTGATGTTTAGGCCTTGGCCAATCGGTTTGTGAGGTTGGATATTTTGGAGCCTAGTCGGGTATTGGCTTGTATGGTTTCTCAGTCTTCCCTATATGAGCGCATCAGAGAGCGCCAGTATGATGATCCACATTTGCTCGTCCTTAGGACAGAGTTCAGCATGATGATGCCAGAGATGTGACTATTGGAGATAATGGGGTATTGAGGATGCAGGGCAAGATTTGTTTGCCCAATGTGGATGGGCTTCGGGAGTTAATTCTGGAAGAGGCCCATAGCTCGCGGTATTCTATTCATCCAGGAGCCGCAAAGATGTATCAGGATCTGAGACAACATTACTGGTGGAGGAGAATGAAGAAAGATATTGTGGGATTTTGTAGCCCGGTGTCTCAATTGTCAGCAGGTGAAGTATGAGCATCAGAGACCGGGTTGCTTGCTTCAGTGGATGGTTATTCCAGAGGGGAAGTGGAAGTGGATCACTATGGACTTTGTAGTTGGGCTCCCATGGACTTTGAAAAAGTTCGATGCTATTTGGGTGATTGTGGATAGGATGACCAAGTCTGCGCACTTCATTCCTATCTGTACTACTTATTCTTCAGAGCGGTTAGTAGAAATATATATCCGGGACATTGTTCGGTTGCATGGTGTCCCAGTTTCCATCATTTCATATCGGGGCACTCAGTTTACTTCCCAGTTTTGGAAGTCTGTTCAGCGAGTGTTGGGTACTCAGGTTGAGTTGAGCACAACTTTTCACCCTCAGACGGATGGGCAGTCTGAGCGCACTATTCAGATATTGGAGGATATGCTACGTGCTTGTGTTATTGATTTCTGAGGGTTATGGGATCAGTTTCTACCGCTTGCAGCATTTGCTTATAACAAAAGCTACCAATCGAGTATTCAGATGGCTCTATATGAGGCTTTGTATGGGAGGCGGTGTAGATCTCCAGATGGTTCGTTCGAGCTCGGTAAGGCTAGGCTATTGGAGACAGATTTAGTTCAGGATACTTTAGATAATGTGAAGGTGATTCAGGAGATACTTCGTACAGCGCAGTCGAGGCAAAAGAGTTATGCTGACATGAAGGTTCGAGATGTGTCCTACATGGTTGGTGAGAAGGTCCTGTTAAAGGTTTCGCCCACGAACGGTGTCATGAGATTTGGGAAGAAAGGGAAGTTGAGTCTGCAGTTTATTGGTCCTTTTGAGGTACTTTGGAGGATTGGGGAGGTGGCTTATGAGCTTGCCTTTCCACCCAGCTTGTCGAGTGTGCATCCGGTGTTCCATGTTTCTATGCTCTGGAAGTATATTGGAGATCCGTCTCATGTTCTGGATTTCAGCACGGTTCAGTTGGAGAGTGATTTGACTTATGATGTGGAGCCAGCAGCCATTTTGGAGCGTCAGGTTTGGAAGTTAAGATCAAAAGATATAGCTTCGGTGAAAGTGCAGTGGAGAGGTCGGCCCATAGAGAAGGCTGCCTGGGAGACCGAGCGGGAGATACGGAGTAGATATCCTTACCTGTTTGAGGTTTCAGGTATGTTTCTTGAACCGTTCAAGGGCGAATGTTTATTTAAGTTGGGGAGGATGTGATGACCCGGCCAATTATCTCATGAGTTACTGTTCCATTTCTCCTATTTTTGCTTCTTTATGCTTTATTATCCGTGTTTTGTGGTATCGGGTTGGTCAGATCGAATCCGGGATGATTTTGGTAAGGTTTGAGACACTTAGTCTCTTTTAAGGAAGTTTAAGTTGAAAAAGTCAACCGATGTTGACTTGTGTGTTAGAGGGCTTGGATGTGAATTCTGAAGGTTCGGATAGCTTCGGGAAGTGATTTATGGCTTAGGAGTGTGATCGGAATTGGGTTTGGAGGTTTGGAGTAGATTTAGGTTTGAATTGGTGAAGTTGATATTTTGGCGATTTTTGGTTGGTAGACGAGATTTTGATAGAGGGGTTGGAATCGAATTTCGAGAGTTGTAGTAGCTTCGTTATATGATTTGGGATGTGTGTGCAAAATTTTAGGTCATTCGGATGTGGTTTGGTTGGGTTTTTTATCAAAAGCGGCTTGAATCCGATGTGTTTTGGTTGATTTGATGTTGTTTCAAGCGTTTTGATGATTGGAACAAGTTTGAATAAGGTATTAGGATATGTTGGTGCCTTTGGTTGAGGTCCCGAGGGCCTCGGGTGAGTTTCGTATGGTCAATCGGATCATTTTAAAGTTGGAAAAATTGGAGAAGTTGCAGGTTCAGCTGTTGCAGGCTTTACTCTTCGCGTTCGCGAGTGGATCCTCACGTTTGCGAAGAGTCAGTCGAAGATTAGCCTTCACGTTGGCGAGTGAGGCTCCGCATTCGCGTAGGGTCTTTTTAGTCAGCTGGTCTGAGGTCGTGTTTGTTCTTCGCGTTCGCGAGAGAGGGTGTATGATCATGAAGGGTAAGGCTGAGGAACCATCGCATTCGCGATGGTCATGTTGCGTTCGCATAGAGAAAAAATTGTTCAAAGTAAGTTTATGCTTCGCGAACGCGAGGGTTTGACCGCGTTTGCGAAGAAGGAAAATATGCCTGGGCAGAATGTTTTTAAGCTCGTCTTGTCCGCGATTTGGAGCTTATTTCCTCCATAGTTGATTGTTTTTGGAGATTTTTGGAGGAGATTGAAGAGGTACTCAAGGGGAAAACATTTGGAGGTAAGATTCTTGGACTAGAACTCGATTATTATGTGGATTCCACCTAGAAAATCATGAAATCTAAGCCTAAAATGAGAGAGCTAGGGCTTGAAATTGGAGACCGAATATTTGGGATTTGAAGGGTCATTTGTGGATGGATTTTGATGTTCTTGGTATGTATGAACTCGTGGGGAGATGAGGAATCTATTGGTATAAAAATTTCTGAATTTCGAGACATGGGACCGAGGGTCGGGTTTTGGTAATTTCGGGATTTGTGCTTTTTATTGATTGTTTTCGCTTGGGCTTTGTTCCCTTGGCATATTTTGACTTCCTCGTTCTGATTTTGGATAGATTTGACGTGTGTGGAGGCCGATTCGAGGGGCAAAGGCATCGCGAGCTAGAGATTTAGCCGGTTCGAGGTGAGTAATATTTGTAAACGATGTTCTGAGGGTTTGAAACCCCAGATTACACATAGTAGTGCTATATTGAGGTGAGACACACGTTTGATGACGAGCGTGGGGTCGTGCACTATTGGGAATTGTGACTTCGTCCGTCCTGATTGATGATTTTATCGCGTATTTGATTGAAAACTATTTGCTATCATCATTATTTGGGCTGAATGCCATATTTGGGCCTAGTGCCAACTACTTGAACCTTCGGGGCTTTTTATTGATATTTTCTCACTGTTTTGACTTTATATTTGAACTCAGTCATGTTATTTTCCACCGGTTTCATACTCAGCCTTGTTTACTCTATTTGAAGACTTAAACGATGTTTTAACTCAGAGACACTGTTTTACTATTGCCCAAGGGGCTTGTGAGGATTTTTGACTGAGTAAGGCCGAGGGCATATGTTATGAGGAAATACTGATACTGATGTGAGGCCGAGGGCCTGAGATATGTATGCCACGAGGTGGATTGATTGATATGAGGCCGAGGGCCTAGTTTTGATGCCACGAGATGGCTTGTTATTGCGCTTGGGCCGTAAGGGGCCCCTCCAGGAGTCTGCACACTCCCAGTGAGCGCGGGTACCCATTGTGATGTGAGATTGATCCCGAGGAGTTGTTATTGTTCTGATATGTTGCCCGAGGGGCAGATGTGGTGGTACTGTGCCCGAGGGGCGAACTTCTATTTCGTTACTTTACGTTAATTACCTATTAATTACTTGTTTACTTGTTGAAAGAGGATTTTACTTGACTTTTCACTGGTTTACTATTTTTAAATGATTTTTCTGCTTCATTATAGAATGCCTTGTGCCTTGAGTGTTTTCTTACTTTTATTAGTTATTTACATTTGTTACTCACTGAGTTGAAGTACTCACTATACTCCCTGCACCCTATGTGCAGATTCAGGCATAGCTGGTTCCGCCCCCGAATGCTGATTTCTCTAGATTCAGGCGGGCTTTCGGAGATTACGAGGTAGATGTCGATATCTACAGCCCCGTGTCACTACTCCTTTATCGTTTTTATTTCCTTTCAGATATTGTACAAGTTATAGATTTAGGATAATTTTATTTTAACTTATAGATGCTCGTGACTAGTGACACCCCGGTTAGGGCTGTGTATAGGTGTTGTTCCACGTATTTATGTTATTATCAGTTATTTCGGATTTATTCTTATCATGTTTAAATTGTTCTTAAATGCTTATCTGTTAATAATTAGAAATGGGAAGTGTCGGCTGGCCTCGTCTTTACGAGAGGCGCCACCACGACCAGGTTCGGGGTTAGGGTCGTGACAGAATTAGGTAACCCATATTGGGTTCAACTTCAGGCGGGCCCAGGTGGCTATATTTTCTAATTTGGTCCTATATACCTTTTAGCCAATACATGAATTAGAGGAGAAAGCTGAAACGAAACCACTCTTGAAAGAAGAAATCAAAACAAGACTAGTTCGAAAACTAGTTCTGACATACTAAATTGCAAAGAACATTGGATGTGCATTTAGTAATCAGTGAACGAAACAACTATTGTTGGGCAAGCTGTGAAGTCCAACTGCCTAGGCCTAATGGCCCATGCCAGACTTGCATCGAATGGGCCCAAGACTTGGGCCTGCTTGCCAATGCAATCCAACTCAATATTTACATACATCTCTAAACATATCTGTTGTAAAAGATAAATTTACTATTGAAAGCCTACTAATAATTAAGATTAAATTAAAAACTAACAATCCATTTACAGTATTGTAAGTCCCATAGTTTATACAATGAAGCCTTTAATCAGTATCCTAAGAGCTATTATCTAAAGGAAATTCTAAAAAAAAGTAAAGTAGTAAAAAATTGAAAGCTTCTTCTAGTTTCAAATTCCTTCCATCAATTTCTTCAGGACCAAAGCATGAGATCTGCAAGAAGTTAGCTACTGAGCTGCTTCTCACAAGTTGTTCTTAGACTCCCATCCTGAAGTTTCTCACTACCAAATCAACCTCTGTTTTCTCTATTTTTTAAGTATTTTCATAGATCTGGCCATGTGAAACGGTCAAATTCAAAAAATACTTCAGTTATACTAATATTCTATACTGTCAGGCCCAACACTTATACACCTAATGCACAAAACTGTAATGATTCATGAGTTTAACCATGTTAAGGGTTAAACACATGAACCACCATAAGTTCCAAGCTCAAAATCATGGCAGGCTGCATTGGTGAAGTGCTAAAATGAACTCAAAGGGAGTAAAAAAAAAAGGAGGCTTAATCCAAGGACCTGACCATATAAGGGTCAGGCTCAATGAACCAGCCTGGTTTTGAGGAGGGAAAAGTTTGAATATATTGACTAATCATTGCAAGAAGAAAAAGCAAGGCATACTAGCAGGCAAAAATTAACATTATCAAAGAAGTTAAAGCATTATCACAGAAGCTATGAGTAAAGAAATTCAGGTATTTTGAGAGAAAGAATAGCCCTAACACCATTACAATTTCAGCATGCAAAACTTAACAAGACATACATGAACAATGACAAACAAGATAAAACAACTCATATTCATCTGCAAGTCTTAATTACATAGGAATCAAGAGAGGAAAAAGAGCCATATGTACTTGATGCAACAGTTAAGTATTAGCAAAATGAAAGTGAGACTGTTAGAGGAATTTCAGGAGCAGGAACAACAATAATGAACAAACAGCTTCAACCAACCCAGAGGATCAAACTTCTGAACCCAAAACAAATCAGCTGAAACCAGAAGTCACCAACTAGTAGACCAAGAAGAAAACTCTCTATTTTTCAGAGCATGTTTTTTAAACTTGTGAAGAATCTGAGAAAAATGAGAGGTTTGAGATTTTTTTTTACTTAGAATTTTCAAAAGGAGAATGGAACTTTTTGCAGTAAAATGCTGATCAATTTCGTGTATGAAAAATTTCTTTTGTGTGTAAATCAAAATGAGAGGACCTACCTATATATAGGGTGCCTATGGGAGGGTATCTTTTAGGCATATTCTTTATCCTAGGGAATAATAATACTATCCTTTTTTACAGCCCTTGGTACAGTTGTCCTATAATTCAGCATCTTTTTCTAACAGCTAGGACAACTGTACATTTCTAGGATATTTCTGATTTTCAGCTTAAGTAAAAAA
The DNA here is from genome assembly GCA_026770625.1 of Nicotiana glauca. Lineage (NCBI taxonomy): Eukaryota > Viridiplantae > Streptophyta > Magnoliopsida > Solanales > Solanaceae > Nicotiana > Nicotiana glauca. The sequence goes on along the minus strand of MU685065.1, from coordinate 94,194 downwards.
TCCTTTTTACCCTTTAGGTTACTACTTATTTCAGGTTCTATCATAGGATAATTTAAATTCAATTAAACCCCTAAGGTTCCATTGATTCCCAAATCAAGCTAAAAAAAATCAGGAATCATCAAGAAACCAAATTAATGCTGAAACAAAACATGCTGATTTAATTTTATCTTAAAACTAACCAATTGATCAATAAGAATTGCTTATCTAATTAATCTTAAAGAATACTAAATCCAAACTGAACTGATAACAAAAACCTAATTAAATCTAATTCATGCTTTCATCAATTAGACAGGAACAAACAAACAGAAAATGGAGAAGAAAAAAAGCAGGCATGCAATTAAACACAAAAACGAAAAACTAAAAGAACAAAAGCAGGAAAGGGAAACAATCTAAAGATCCTAAAATTTAAATTCGAAAAAATAAAAGGAAAACAGAGATTTGTAAGACTACATTAATGAACTACATTATTTTTTATAGTTAAGTTAATTAACGGAACAAAATAAAGATAATTTAAAACTAATAACAAAACTATCATGCTTTATGAGCTAGACTAATTAAACACGAACTAAACCAAAAAAAACCTAGAGAACCATAGATTAAGATCTTTTGAAACTATTTTATTTTGGTCAAGGAAAGAAAACTAGAAGAACACAGAATGATAAAGAAAATATGAGGACGACGAAATAGAGAAAAGGAAAACAAAAGGGAATATGTATACCTTGCTGAGGAGTGGGCCAATCGTTCTTTTAAATTCGTTTCAGTTCCTTCAAGGGATCCGATCTTGCATGGATTTAACCGGATCTCTTTGAAAGAAAAGACTTCTGAACGTCTAGACTTGGAGCAGAGAACTCAGACTCGAACAAAAAAGAAAAAATCCATTGCTTCGATTTGCAATTCCGAAATTGTGCTGGGTTGTTTGAGAAAATTAATTAGGTATTCATGGAGAGGAGGGCACATGGGTGACTTGGTGAAATTTGGGACCGATTTGAAGGGATTAGGGTTTTGGCCGAATTTTCGATCTAAAATTCGAGCAAATCGGTTGGGATTTGAAGGAAAAGATTTGGTGATATGTATTGAGGAGGTGAAAGGGAGTTCAGGGTGTAGATTTGGTCCGTGGGACAATTTCCGGTGGTGGTTCACGGCGAAGGCGGCGTGGGATTTATGGGTGGCTAGGGTTTGGATGATTTACAGAGTGATGGAGAGTGAAAGGGTTTGGTTTGGGGGGGGGGGGCAGGCCAGTTTTAGGACAGTTATATACTAAGTGATCGATTAGCTCCGCGCCGCTGGATTGATAAAATCCAACGGCTGAGATTAAATCAAAATGAAACGGTGTCGTTTGGGTTAAACGAGGCTGGACCGGGTTAGATGGTGTTTTGGCCTCGGTTTTGGGTGCAATTTTGGGCTGATTTGGATCGAATTTTGGGTCTTTGGTTAATTAACCCAATTCCAAAAATCCTTTTAAATTCCTTTTTCTTTCTCTTTTCTTTTCCCCTTTTTTTTAATTAAAAATCCTAACAATTAAAATTTTAAATTATCTAAGATGTGAAATTAAGTTATTTAACTAATTATAAAAAATACAAACACCACTTAGTTCTAAATTAAAAAAAACCAATAAACTAAAAACTAAAAGATAAAAAAAATGTCAAATGAGCTATTTTTTGTGATTTTTTTCAAATTTTTATAAAATAAATAATTACTGATTAATTCTAAAAATATAAAAATAAATCTAAATGCAATGCATGATATTTTAGTATTATTTTTTTCTTCATGATTTTAATAAATTAAACATGCACAGAAAAATGCAAATAATTAAGAAAATTCTACAAAATTCCTAAAATGGCAAATAATTAACAAAACATCTATTTTCTTGGGATTTTATAGGAGTATTTCGTATGGGGCAAAAATCACGTACTCACAACACCAAGAATATTTAAAATAGACTAAACACAAAAGCATAACATCTTTATCTCAAGAATTGACTCACAAGTACCACTCATTATTCACAACTCACCCACTTACTCTAACATAGAGGTCAAGGATTACCTTTTCTTCATGAATCAAGTGCCCTCACACAACAAAGAGTGTGGTTTCACAAAAAAAGAAATTTAAGAATACTTAGGAACTCAAGATAGAAAGAATTCACTCACTCTGAGAAATAACATTCATATGCCACAAAAGATGCACCATAGGCTTGCCCTTAGTGTACTACTCTACTAATCGAGCTCATTCAGTCTAGGATCAAGTAGGACTTTATTTGGTTATAATGTAGGCTGCGGGAGGGGTAGGATACACGTAGATATAAGAGTGATTACACCTTCCTAAGCACTTTAATACATATACTTTAACATTCAAACCCCATACTTATGTCAAACCAAACTCCACCTTCGCATCATGTATATTACCCCATATTTTTTTAAGCATAATTACATTAAGAGTCATTACTTATCAAGGAATATTTTTTTCACAACAATACAAATTTTTTTTCTTTTTTTTTTAATTTCCAATTCAAGTGGCTCTTATTTTTTGGTCAATACAGTGCACCTTTCTCCTTATTTTATTAGCTCCACTCAAAAGCCAAACCAACCACCCCACACTTTAACTTTTACTGCGTTCATAACAATTCAAGTGCTCATGTCACGACAAAATCCTGATCCTTCCCAATTAGATAAATATTCTTCAAAAAGATCCACAGCAACCTATCGAAAATACATGCTACTAATTACCCCATTCTCAACATTTCTTCACAATCCGCAAACGAAAATAGTCCCCATATGAGGGCATCTAGCCCTTAACCTCAGGAATACCAAGATTTTCGTACCCAACTTAACTACGCAAATTGAATGGCTGATATATCACTCACACCCTATCATTCTGCTGAAACACCCATATAGGATTTCTGGCCATGTCACAAAACATGAACCTCGAAAACCTCAAAACTCAGTAATCACCATGCTACTAGCCACGTACCCATAAACCAAAACTCATGGTCCTTTCCAAAGATGCACACTCCTGACATATGATAGCCAATAATGCAACACTCTATAAATTCCAAATACTGATCCAGGAGAAAACCACAATGTGCCACATATTCCTTACGCTCATAGTAGACAGCCAACTCAAGTCGTTGCCAAACCACCGAGAACTCTCTAAGATCCGCCCGCTCGCAACTAAGCCATCAGGACTGCATCTCCCTAACTCAACCGAATCACACAAACCGTCCAATCCAAGAGTGCTGCCACAAATTCTAGTAGAGAATTCCTATTCAAAGGACCAATTACTTCATCGCTATGCTGACCTAACACCATGGAGCTGACCCATTTCTTCAGATAATCGATATGCAAATCCCAATTAAAGTCCTAAATACATGTGATCCTAACATGAACCACATAGCATAGAAGCTTATAAACTACTGCATTTCCTCTTAAGCACCCCATCCTACCGCAACCACGACACCTACACTGAATAGATCTTCTGTAAGCCCCAACATCATCCCGTGCAAGATCTCAGACCTTAGTCATACACAAAATATGGGAACCTACTAATACCACGTATACACATACCTCAGGCCAAATTTTATATAAATCTAACTCTGCAATATGAATGCTGCCATTGAACTCCTCCATTTGGCCAAAGCCAAAGAAAACAATGTCTGATGATCCGCAAAACTACCCTTCAAAGCTCGTAAAACACAAATCACAAGGTACTCCAATACCACAAACTATTCCCAATCAACACACATTCTTGGACTTACCACAATCGCGATGAATAGTCAACCAATTAAACCTTCCCAAGCTCGTACTCATCAATGAGATACCGTAAACTGATGCGCCTCCATACAAACAACTGAATAGTCTTTCAATGCCTATGTATCTTCAGCATGGACAACACGTCGAGGTAATGCCTGAGCATCCCTGACTCCTTCGTAGCCTGTCTGTAGCATCACGAACCACTAGCGCATAGCGGACATCGAGAGCATAATATTACACACGAGTGGATAAGTTATATGCTTCGAGCTGAATCAATATCGCACGATAAGGAACAAAGAATGTGAGATTATCCTAATAGTTCTTTAGCCTCTCGAAGATAAGTACAGACGTCTCCGTACAGATCCGTAAGACTCTACTAAACCTGCTTATGACTCGTAGCACCTATGAACCTAGAGCTCTGATACCAAATTTTCATGATATAAAATCCTTCCAAAAGAGTCGTGATGGCACCTAGTCTCTAAACTAGGTAATCCTAACCTTTTCTGTAATAATATGGATATTTACTAACTTTGAATTAAATTACTCGGAACAAATTACAATTCCTAAAATCGGTGGTACAAGTCATAAGCCTTTCTAAGAGTAATTATGCAAAATAAATACAACACTGTCCTAGAACGAGAAGGAATCAATGGAAAGTAAATACAAACGAAGGTGACTCCGAGGTCTACGAACATAGTAGCAGGTTACCTTGAGTCTCAACCATGACGATCTGCACAGCTACTATCGATCAATTCTTGGATCTGTACACAAAAATGTTCAGAAGTGTAGTATGAGCACACCACAGCGATGCCCATTAAGTATCAAGACTAACCTCGGCGGGGTAGTGACGAGGAACAGTTAAG
>MU685065.1:834-78131 GCA_026770625.1 Nicotiana glauca | reverse complement strand
CTTTTATTATTTTGACTGTTTGTAGATTGATTTATCCTTGCTTTTGATATTATTTCATTACCTTTATGTTGATATTTGTTATCATATCCTGTTTAATCTGTCTGACCAGTAGGTGTCTTAACTGTTCCTCGTCACTACCCCGCCGAGGCTAGTCTTGATACTTAATGGGTACCGCTGTGGTGTGCTCATACTATACTTCTGTATATTTTTGTGTACATATCCTGGAATTGATCTATAGTAGCTATGCAGATCGCTGTGGTGGACACTTAAGGTAACCTGTTGCTGTGTTCGTAGGCCTCGGAGTCACCTTCGTTTTTATTTACGTTCAATTGATTCCTTCTCATTCTGGGATAGTGTTTTATTTATTTTGTATAATTACTCTTAGAAAGGCTTATGACTTGTACCACCGATTTTGGAAATTATAATTTGTTTCGAGTAATTTAATTTAAAGTCAGTAAATATCCATGTTATTACAGAAAAGGTTAGGCTTACCTAGTTTAGAGACTAGGTGCTATCACGACTCATTTGGAGAGATTTTGGGTCGTGATAGTTCATGAGATGTAAGAAGGTTCAAATAGATAGTTAATTCAAACAAATGGGTAAGGCTTGTAATGTGGTTGCAAAGAAACAGGATTATAGGCTCAAAGGGGTTAACTATGATACATAACAATTAGGCGGGTAAAATATATATATGGCTTAACAAAGAAATGCCTATATCACTTCCAAGACTGAATAAAACTATTATTTCGCTTTGCAAACACACGGGATAAGTTCTAGACATCAAATGCAATGCACAGAATGACACAAAACCTTGCACACATATGACACATGACTCATTCAAGATTGGACTCATCAAGACACTCTAGTCAAAGCAGTTAAGCAAAGTTAAGATCATACAATTTAAGATACTTCTACAAGAGTCAAAAATTGAGCCTAAGCGTCACAACCAAAGTACTAATTATTCTCAAGGCATAATAAATTTAAGAGATATCGCTGCAATTTGATTCATCTCACACTAGCTCCTACTCCTAAAAAAAATAAAACTAACGCATAAAGAAAAACCAAAGGGGAATTACTACACTAACTACAAAGAAAATCTTTTTTTTGGGACTTAATCCCTCAAGAAAATTGTCTAATAGATCCATTATCGGGGAAAGTCCAATCATTTAAAATAAATATTATTCAATTAAACTAACATAGCTAAAGTAGCATAGAAAGTCACCCAGACAATCTTCTCACCCCACACTTAAAATTGTGCATTGTCCCCAATGCAAATCATAACTATAAGAGGGTAAAAAAACTCCCTGGTAGGCCAAAGGCGAAGTACTAGCAGTTCATGGGGTACTCAGACTTCTCTCAGGCTTGGTCCTTCGTGCGGGTACCTCACACTTAGTTCCAACTATCTGATTTGTTGTTGCATCCTTCCAATAGCTTTGCTTTCCATGCTCCTGGAAAATCAAAAATCGATACTACAAACATAATACAATTAAAGAAATAAAAAATAAAAAAAAAGCAATAAAGCCAGGTAGCCTCCCAACAAGGGCTTGATTTAATGTCGCGACACATCACGAATCACTTTTTGCCTCCACCTCAAACTTATGAATTGAACCCTCAATTTGGCATCACGTTTTCGGCTATGCTCCAAGGGTGGAGGAACAAATCTAACTGGCCCAAGCGACGATTGTACTATTCTACACTTCTTGGCTTTTAGATGAGGTTTGTAGTCCTGTCTTTCTGGCAAGAAAAATTCCAGAATGTAGGCACCTTGTTCCCCATTCCTTGACTTCTCAATCGGCTCGAATGACTCTATTTCCATATCGTCATCCAAGCACAATGTAGAAAAATATTTGGAGTGAGGCCCAATGCGCACAAACACATGAATTTCAGGGCTTTCAACTTCCTCAACATCAATGATACTAGAGTGAACAAAATTTATATCATAAATGTCCTTGGCTGACTCTAGTCTCACTTCTTCAACATCTACATCCTCAAATTGTAGTTGGCTAGATTGTTGATATTTTACTCTGACCTCCTCAATTAGTACCTCAAATTCACACTGTTGTTGGCTCTTATCCCCAAAATTGGCTTGCTGAGCATTAAAAGCTTCAATCATTTGACTCACCCAGCCTCCAAGTTGCGAATAGTTGCCTCTTGCCTTTCTTTCTATAATTGTTTATCATTATTTTGTTTCAGAAGGCATTTTAACATATCATTGATCTCCTTCAGGTCTGCATCCCCAAGTTCTTTGTTCCTGTTAACTTCACAAGAAAAGGTAGAACTATCATAGTGTCACGACCCAGATTTTCCACCCTCGGAAGTCGTAATAGTGCCTACTAGTGAATACTACAAATAAGGTCCGATACTAATCTATAGACATAAGCTACCCAGAATTGGTGTCACAATCTCACAGACTGTCTAAGAATACTACAAATAAGGTCTAAATATAATTACACTAATCTGTCTTTGAATTAGTAAAAACAGAAAGAAAATGATAGAAGAAGATGCCAAGGCCTGCGGACGCCTGCAGGACTACCTCGGGTCGCCTGACGGTCTAGTAGAAGCAACCTCACTGTGGTCCAAAAGCTGCAGCACTGGGATCTGCACATATGCAGAGTGTAGTATAACCACAACTGACCCTATATGCTGGTAAATGCCTAGCCTAACCTCGGCGAAGTAGTGACGAGGCTAGGACAAGACTACCAAATAAACCTGTGCAGGTAAATCATATACAACGGAAAAATAAAGGCAAAAATGTACAGGTAAAGATAGGAGGGGGGAAAACATGTTGCGGGGAAATTAAGTAACAACAGAAAACTTGTAAATAACCATAAAGAACACCATAACTCAATTATTAGCAAGAATCATGAAATCAAAGACAAGTGCACTGCATCACCCTTTATGCTTTTACTCTCGTCCTCATCATAAGAATCAATATAATCGGTATGGCATCACCCTTCGTTCTTTTACCTCACATAATCATGACACAGAATTATCCTTCATATATTATCACTCATATTATGGCACGACATTGTAAATAGTATGGTATGGCATCACCCTTCGTGCTTTAACCTTACAATATCGGCACAACATCACCCTTCGTGCATTAACACTCTCTCACAAATATCATGCACGACATCACCCTTCGTGCTTTTACACTCTTCCTTACCCAAACAAGAATCACAAAGCAATAGGGGCAACAGAATTAATAAAATCATAATAAAATCCAGGCAAGGGAACAATAGCATAACAGCAATATTCCGGCAAGGGAAATAATATCAAAAACAATAACATCCCGGCAAGAAAGATAATATCAAAAGCAACAACATAGAAAATAAGACACAACTCCTAATCCCTCAAGAAAACCCAATTTTCCCCATGAAAATCCTTGATTTTGAGTTGAAATCATGTGAAAAGATGTTATAGATTAAAGAAAACGAGTTAGAAATAACTTACAATCAATTTGGAGAAGAACGTTTCTTTAGAAAATCGTCCAAGAGAGTTTAGGTTTTGAAGAAGTTGTAAAAATGGTTGAAATCCCGTCTGAAATTTAAATTAGCAGGTCTCGAATGTCACAATTGCGACCAGGGTTCGTAATTGCAAACCATTAAGAAACCTGCTTCCTTTGCATTTGCAAAACTATTGTCGCATTTGCAATATCGCAATTGTGATAAAGGTGTTGCATTTGTGACTTCAGGCATGTGCTGAAGACTTCGCATATGAGAAGTATTTCTCGCATTTGCGAGATTTGGCTGGCCATGGGATCTTTGCATTTGCGACAAAAACATCGCATTTGTGATCCCTGCTTGCATCGCAATTGCGATGCCTGATCACGCATTTGCGAGATCAGAGGCCTGCTACACATCTGCAACACACCAGCAATTTTCCTAAGTCTAATTTCACTCCGTGTCCTAACCAAAGCTCACTCGATCCCTCGGGGCTCCAAATCAAACATGCACGCAAGTCCAAAAACATCATACGGACTTGCTTGTGCGATCAAATCATCAAAATAATATCAACATCTATGAATTAAACCTCAAGTTTATGAAATCACTCAAGAACATCAAATTTACTATTTTCTCAACTATAGGTCCGTTTTATACCAAACCAATTCCGATCTTCACCAAATTTTACATATTCAACTTAATCATTATTTAAAACTTATACCGGGCTCCAGAACCAAGATACGGACCCGATACCATAAAAAATATATCAATTCACTTCTAAATAATTTTCTTTAAAAATTTATTTCTCAGGCTTGGGACCTCGGAATTTAATTCCGGGCATACGCCCAAGTCCCATATTTTACTACGGACCCTACAAGACCGTTGGATCACAAGTCCGGGTCTATTTACCAAGAATGTTGACCTAAGTCAACTTTATTAAATTTTTAAAAGCCAATTTTCATATTTTACTTAGTTTTCACATAAAAGCTTCCCAAAAATGCGCCCGGACTGCGCACGTAAATCGAGGTGAGACAAAAAGAGATTTTTAAGACCTCAGAACAAAAATTTTACTTTCAAAATGAGTGATGACCTTTTGGGTCATCACACATAGTAAGGGGTCGGGGGAAGATAAGAAATATAAGCACAACCATAAAAGTGACCATTTTTACCACCACACACATCGCACACATTTCACAAATAAGATTGAGTTGGTGCACATAACTCGCTTTCGGGAATATTTTGATAACTTTGGTACAGGTGATTTTCTTCACAATATGTATGAGGATCAATAGTAGAATTATCTACACCTAAATTCTCATAATTCCAAGATTTCATGTTTCTCAAATCAACAATTATAATAATAAGAAATAAAAAAATAAAAACAATCTAAAATAAAAGTTCAAACTTGAAACCTTGCAATATATACAGCTACAACTACATCGGTAGTTCCCCAACAACGGTGCCAAAATTTGATCACCCCAACTATGCCTTATAAAAAGGACTAAACGGTCGTGGATAATATAATCCGGTTTACAAGTTCGGAGTCGAATCCCGCAGAGAACTAAGGCTTAGTTACAGCTGTTCAATATCACTAAGAAGACAAGCTTGAACAATTTCTAACTTATAGATATTAAGATTCTTGTGTTTAACTAATTAAGTAATAAATTAAAATAGTAAATTAACAACTAAAGATACTAAGGGTTAGATACAAGATTAAGGAGGTCTAGAGTTATGATTTCCCCTATTGTCGGAATCCTTCCCGTTACGTTTTCTATAAATTCGCCTAAGTGTTCTCTACCGATCATGAGCGCTTTGACTGTCGTAACTCTCTCCCGAGTAATTACCACAATTTACTAGACATATTCTCCCGAATTACGCTAGCTGGCATTAAGTACGGCTCACTCGGATCGCGCCCAAGGTTTTGTTATCCCTAATCCCACCTTTAAACCCTCCGTATTGATCCCTCATATACGTTAGACGTGATGTTGTTCAACAACTACCTAAATATGCACTCTCTCCCGAGTAGTACACAGTAAATAGGCACAGTCGATTGACAGCTCTTCAACCAACAACAATAATAACATAGTTGAACAAATAGAGAAAATACTACGGCAATTCTATATTAACGTAACAGGAAAATCATCCTCCAATAGGTTCCATCAAAACCCTAGATAACAAATTGGCTATTCATAATAGTATGCATAACTACAATACTAGAACTCATAACCAATAATGGAAATAGGAAGAAGCAAGTGAAAAATGCGTAGAAGAATTCTCTGCCTTGCTCCTAGTGTGTTCTTGCATCCTTAGGTCGAATCCCCGATCTCCTGAGCCTCTTTAGGTCTAAATTATGTCAAAAGTATATTCCCCTCTTCTCAAAATAGCATTTTTACATGTATTTATACCAAATAGGCCGGACCTAGACGAAACAACTTTTCCTGCACGAAATAAGACTCTGGCTCTATAAAATTTGCACAGGCACACCGCATAGGGTGACAGGCCACGCGGTGTGCTTGTGGGGAAGTTCAGAGAGCTGATTCTGATAGGCTCCAGGAATTTTCCACAGGGTAGGTAATGGGAATTTGCACAATTTCATAACATGAAAGTTGTAGTCCTTTCAAATAGCTTTCCAACGATATATTGTGGAGCCCAAACGGAGTTCTGAGCAAAACTTTATGTGCATTTTACTAGACTATACGCGGTATGACCACTCGATTCTTCGTTTCGTTCTTAACTATCATCTGTTAATCTCCGAACACGATCCTGGCTTAATGCCTTGTGCTTTTACTCAGACTTCAAAGCTCCAAATCACTTGAATTCATTTCATAATATCTACATAGCTCGAAATCACTCATACAAAGCATAAAATACATAATTAGTGCAAAATAATAGTGATTAAAGTTCTAACTCAATTAAAGTACAGTAATTTAGAGTGTAATAAGCGACTAAAATACGTAATTATAACCTATCATCAGTTACGCGAATGAATACGATTGATACGGGTTATATCTTTGTATACACCTATGTATTTTGCTTGGTTGAATTCGTTGCACAAACGAATACGATTGAATGGTTAATACATGTTGTAATCGTTCGTTTCGTAAACAAACGAATACAATTGCACGAAAAAATACATTTAACACAAGTTATATTTATTGCAACTTTGAATACAAGTGGGCAATAATTGAATAGTAATTACGAATAATAATTGGGCAAACTATATTTACGAATAGTAATTGGGTTCTAAGCTTCATGAAAGTTCCCGTGTAATGTAAGTGAATGTAAAGTACCAATCTTAAGTTTGCATTGTAACAATGTGTTCTTAAATAACATAAATTTAGTATTTCCTCAGGGGTCGTGTGGTTCCAAAGAGGATTATTCAGGAATTAATAATTATGAGATTGTCATTCCCCACTCAAGACTTTTGATATAAAAGTTATATCGGTTTTACGTAATATATATATAATTAAATATCAGATAAATGCAATTTCAAATTCTATCAATAAATTATTATCCTAATTTTTGATAATCAAACAACCTCTAAGTGTCTATTTGCATAAAAGATCACAAGAAAAAGAAAAGTAACGAGATATTTAGAAACTAGCCTCCAACTAGAATAATCCACGAAGCTAACGGGGAATTTTTTAAAAATAGGGATGAAATTCAAGAATAGCCGGATTTACAAGTGGTAATTGAAAAATAATCACAATTTTAAAAGTAATCAAAATTTAGCTACTTTTCATGTAAAGATAAATTTGAATGAAAACACGATTCAAAATTCGGAAAATATTCCAGCATAATATACTGGAGTTCCTGCATAATATACTAGTCCAGCATAATATGCCAGAAGTTCATAAAGAAGTTCTCCGATCTCCAGTATATTATGCTGGAACTTTTTGTGTGTTGGAGTTCCAACATAATATACTTGAAGTTCATATAAAAGTATACCGATTTCTAGTACATTATGCTGAAACTTTTCGTGTTACAGCAAATTAGTGGTTATTTTTCAATAACTTTGCAAACACTGACCAGCCTGAAAACTGGTCAGCCGTGTTATTTTCACTTAAAATAGTGGCCTAAGACCATTTGTGGACATACCCTTCTACATTAAGGAGGCCCAAATGAAACTTGCTGAACTTGTTGCATCCAAAGTAGAATGCTGTATAATGTTAATTGTTTGGAGCCTTTGTCAAAAGCTGCCAATTCCTCTCATGTGTTGTGATCCAGTGTCATTTATCCAAGCTGGATTTAGGGGAGAAATTTAAAACTAGTCAGATTTACCACTGGTCGTTGAAAAATAGCCAAGTTTCAAAAGTCATCGAAATTTAGCCACTTTAAATCTGAGCGAAAACACTGTTCAAAATCCAGAAAAATACGCCCGCAAATTTTACGGGAGTTCCAGCATAAGTTTACGGGAGTTCCAGGATAACTATGCTGGAACTCCCGCAAATTTTACGGGAGTTCAAGCATAATTATGCTGGAACTCCCGCAAATTTTACGGGAGTTCCAGCAAGTATAATTGTCCAGTATAATATACTGAAGTTTGGAGCACTGGTGCTCCAGTCTCCCGCAAATTTTACAGGAGTTAGCAAAGTATATCGGTCCAGCATAATATGCTGGAGTTCGTACACAAATGCACCAGAACTCCCATATATTATGCTGGACCGGTCCCTGTTACAGCAAAATAGTGGCTATTTTTCATTGACTTGGTAAACACTGGCTATTTTTCATTGACCAGTGTGAAAACTGGCTATACCATGATATTTTAACTGGATTTAGCGTTTTAAGTGTTAGGCTTTCTCAATGATTCTGACTAGCCCAATTAGCATTTTAATTAGCCCACGTCACATTGGGCTGCATTGATTACCTATGCAAATTACCCAGCCTTACCCAGCCTGATTAGTAGATTCTGACCCGTCAGTGAAACCCCTACGAAGAATTAGAGCATGTTTGACGAAGTTCATGGGAGGCCAAAAGTATTTTTTTTCTAAAAGAATAATTTTTAAAAAATTTAAGTTGTTTGGCAAAGATAAAGAAGTACTTTTGGTTTGCAGCAGAAGAGGTTTTTCTGCTTTTGGGACAGGGTACCGGCCTATTCATAAGTTTGTAGCAAAATTCTGACGCAATGACTTATAGACTCGGCTGCACTCCGAACGAGGTGGAGTCGTACCGATCCTTCACTGAATGCTAACCTCGTTTACTATGAGGATTCGTCAAACTGATTATCTATACTTGTAGGCATGAATGCAGTATCCCCAACAAAAAGACGTCAGTACAAATAATGTACCGAATATGTAAGGCACATATAGTTTATATAAACCGACTAAGAAAAGTAAACATATAAAGATCCCATTAAAGTCTTTTTCATTCAGTTATGGAGTAGTTGTTCATCCGAGGTGAAGGAGCCAAACGGTTAGGTTTTGAAAATTAAATGCAAAAACAGAGTCGAAGAAGCGGAAAATAATTTAGAGTGTATCTTAGCATATAGGAGTAATTTATATTTGTTATGTAAAACCCTCTGACTAATTGATTTAAACTAATAATGTAATCCAAGTTTATATCCAATTTACTAGAGACTAGCGGATGATTTGATTCGTACTAAGCTATTTAGGCCCCCGTTTGGCCATAAGTTTTGGCAAAGTAAATTTGAAATTTATTTTCAAAACTCATGTTTGGCCATAAATTTTGTTCATATTTTGGCCAAATCCCAAATCAAAAATTTCAAATTCCAAAATCAGCTATTGAGTTGATTTTGGGCCAAATTTCCAAAACTTGAAATTATATACATATTTTTTCAAAATAAAGTTGGAAAATATGTTTTGAAATCGTATGTCCAAACACATTTTCATCTTCAAACCAAACTTCACCCAAATCAATTTTTTCAAAACAAATTTGAGATCTATGGCCAAACGCTAGCTTAAACTTTTAAATGCACATGCTATCCATCCTACCAGTTGAAGGCTAGCTATGCTTCTGTTTTTCAAATTTGATACGCCTACATAAAGTATTGGAGGCATCAATAGTATCTAAATAAAAGATTATCATTTCCTATCCACCTAAATAGAAGTGTTCATAAAAATTCAAAAATTCGAACCAAACTGACCGGTACCAAATACTTTTTAGTTTGGTTTGATTTTGGCTTTAATAAAAAAAATAACCCAGAAAATTGAACCAATCCGCTATAGAAGTAGCTATTTAAAATTTATTACTATACATGTATATATGTATATTATTATACCCAAATAGACCATATTGTGTGGTCTATTTGATTTTTTCCTTCGCATAGCGTGAGCTTACTACACCGGGTTGCCTCTTTTTTTCTATATGTATATTTCTATACAAAGTTTCTAAAATTGTATGGTACATGTCAATCGTTTGCACTTTTAGGCTAGTTATTTGCTATTATAATAATCTAATTCTTTTCCTTTACATTATTATTTGATTGGTAATTTTTTCTGCCAATAATATATTTTTAACCGAGTCTTTAAATTTTTCATCACTATTCAAAATTCAATTATCAGCAATATATCTTGGTAAATAATAGATTTCTTAAAGAGCAATTGGTTTGATAATGTTACGTTAAAAATATAGTCACCAGAATTTGTGTTCTATAATGTATGTCTCATAAATAAGAAAAAACTGATAAATAGCCGGAAAATCCAAAAAATTGACAAAAATTGAATCAATAAAAAATCGACTAAATTGATTTGGTTTGGTTTCAATATTTGAAAAGTTGCGTTACTTGGTTTAATTTCTTTTTGGAAAAAATTGACCAAACCGAACCATGACACCCCTATATCTAAAGAGGAGCTAATAAGTAAATTAGGTATCTATCATAATATTGTCACCATTATCTAGCGGAAAAATGACACTGGATAGCCACTGTAAAAATAATAGTAAAAAAATTATATAATTTATATATTTTTTGTATATATATATATTTTATATGTTATATACAAAAATTATACGAACTTTATAATTTTTTTAATTACCAAACAAAAATAATTTTTGACGTAGGCTAAAAATGATAACACCCCTTATCCAGCACTACTATCATCGTAGGGCCTAGGCCCATCCATAACATATTTACAAGAACGAATGGAATTCGGGATTTTTTTACATACATATATACTATTTGAAATTTTATTGCCAAAAATATCTATGTTTAGTTAATTACGTAACCTAACAAGTTTTGTTTACAAAATATATCTAGTCCACCTTAAAAGGCTCAAAATCCATTATTAATGCATTCAAACAAGGAATTTAGTTACACCTTTTTTTTTATCCTCTTCTCTTTCCTTATTTTTCTTCCATTCAATCACGCTTTGGCGTCTACCCAGTGATTACTGCTAATTGATATTGTGTGAGTTTATTGTTTAAGATTCAATTTTTTAGGATTCCCTTAGGGCCTGGTTTATTGAGATCTGAACTGAAATATTTCAAAGGTCCTAACTTTTTCTTTTACGGGGTAAGGCAACCAAACGGATTTGTGAAAGCACGAGGGACTCTGAAGAGACAAGAGTAGAGGAATAAAAAATGATGGTAGTAATGTACCTTTTTTGCAATGGTATATGAAAAAATTAGAAGGATCTTTAGAAATGCAGGAGAGAGAGAGAGGTATGTTGACAAGGGGGACCCACAAAAGCACATTATTTATATAGGTAAATAATGTATGAAAGTTGTAAAAATAAATTTCATACTATTATGAATAGAATTGTAATTAGACTGAATGACTACCTTTTAGAGAGTTTTACTTTGTGGCTAAGTCATTTTTTTTACCATAAATAGAGGAGGTCTTACCCCATTGCAAAATATCCCAAATCAATAAGAATTCGTTATCCCTACTTTTCTCTGAAATACTATTCTTCTTCTTTTATTATTTCATAACACGTTATCAGCACGAGACTCTACCGTCTCAAGAAGCTCTTTGAGAAGATTAAGCAAATATGGATATCTCTCAAAACAAACTTGGATCAAAGTTCAATTGTAAAAATATATGTTTAGTTGATTCATGTACGACACATACAATATTCAAAGAAAAGAAATATTTTTCTCATTTAAGTATATGTAAGACACATGTTACTACAATTTTTGGTAGTAGTAAATTAATTGAAGGCTCTGGAAGAGCTACTATAACTCTGCCTAAGGGAACAATACTTATCATAAAGAATACAATGTTATCCTCCAAGTTCAAGAGGAACTTGTTGAGTATTTATCACGATCCCGAACCGGAACCGGTCGTGGTGGCGCCTTTCGTGAAACAATGCCAACCGACACAAATCCCCAAAACCAATTAACATTTATAATAATCCATAATCAGTCATTAATAATTAATAAATCCCAAATAGAATGAACTAAAAGAAAATGCGAAAACAAAACACAAACCGCCATCGAGGTATCACCAGTCACGAGCATCTAAAATCTGTCTAAGAGTATGAAAAGACAACATAGTCTATTACGAAACTAGGACAACAAAATAGAAGTAGGACGGAGAAGCACTGGACTGCAAATGCCGAGTAGCTATCTAGTCAATTCCAAACAGCCTGCTGGAAGCAAATCAACCCTCACTAGCGTGACCTGAGACTCCTAAATCTGCACATAAATGTGCATGGAGTAATGTGAGTACACCAACTCAGTAAGTAATAAGAAAGGCAGCTGAGCGATAAGAAAACACGTAAAATACATATCAAAATGCTACAACGAGGCAGTGTAAAACCAACACAATACAGTAAGAACTCGTTAAAACTCCTAAGTTCAGTAAAACCATTTTCAAAATATCTTTTAGCAATTCAAACGAGTGAATGAAAATAAGTATAAAATATTAAAACACCAACAACCCCTCGGGCAAAAATACCAATAGAACCTGCCCATAGGGCTATCTCACAATCACTCGTATCAGCCCCTCGGGCAACAACATGGAACACATCAGCCCCTCGGGCTATATCACATTACAAATTGGGTACCCGCGCTCACTGGGGTGTACAGACTCTGGAAGGGGACCTTTACGGCCCAAGTGCAATAATAAGCTATTTCGTGGCATAAGCAACAGGCTCTCTGCCTCATATAAATCACAAGCCACCTTGTATCTGACCCTCGGCCTCTCATATATCACAATCAGTACCACATGTTGCGGCGTGTTGCCCGATCCCATAGTATCCTCTCAATACAGGCCCTCGGCCTTAATTAGTCAGAACCTCACAAGCCACACGGGCAACAATAAAATATGATGCTCAGGCCAAAAATATCATTTAAAATATTAAAAACGAGTAAAGATGATTGAGTTGTGAAACCGTAGAATATAGCGTGACTGGTTACAAATACTAAGTCAAAACAATGAGGAATAGCAGTAAAAATTCTGGCACGTGACCCAAATATAACATTCAACCCAAAACATGATAATAGCAAATATTTTTCAATCAACTACACAATTAAACTGTCATATGGGACAGACTAAGTCACAATCCTCAACAGTAGACGACCCCACGCTTGTCACCTAGCGTGTCCGTCACCTTAAAATAGCACAACGATGTAAATTTCGGGGTTTTATACCCTTAGAACAATATTTACAATCATTACTTACCTCTATTCGGTCCAAATCTCTAGCCCACGATGCCTTTGCCTCTCGTCTCTGCTTCAACTCGCGTCAAATCTAACCAAAATCAGAATCATGACGTCAAAATATGCTAGCCCATGCAAAAACAATGAAAATACGACACGAATCCTGAAACTAATCAAACCCGACTCCCAGGCCCGCATCTCGAAATTCGACAAATTTTTCATCGCTAGAATATTTATTCCGCCACGAGTTCATACATACCAAAAGCACCAGAATCGGACCCCAAATGACCCTTCAAATTCTTAATCAAAGACCTAAATTCCCAAGCCCTAGTTTCTTCAATATTTACTCAATTTTTCCTCAAATTTCAAGTCTAATCCGTGAAATAATACCATAGGGACGAGTTTTTATGATCCAAAACCTTATCTCAATGAAGTCCCCTTGAATTCCCTCTTCACAATCGCCCAAAAGCTCCATAAAACGTGTTTAAAATGGTGAAACCACTGAAAATCGCGAAGGAAAAATTATATACATTCTGAACCAGAGATTCTGCACCTGCAGTCCTTTTCCACTTCTGCGACACCGCTTCTGCAGTCAAATCAACCGCATCTGCGGTTTTCACTTAAACGACTGGGAACGCACCTGTGGTTAGCCTTCCACACCTGTGCCATCGCAAATGCGCCTTGGCGCTCGCTTCTACGGTTTCGTCTGACACCCTGCTCGGCCACTTCTGCGGCTTGGTTCCGCATTGTGAGTCGCACCTGCGGCCTCTCAACCGCATATGCGATTATGACAACAACCAGAACCTTTAGTTGTCCAACAAGGTCTCAAAATTACCTGTTAACCACCCGAAATCACCCCGAGGCCCCTCGGGACCTCAACCAAAGGAACCAACAAGTCACATACCACTATCCAGACTCGTACTAATCTTCAAAATACCTCAAACAACATCGAATCAACCATATCACATCGAATTCAAGCCTAAGATTCTAAAATCTTCCGAAAAACGCTTTTAATCAAAAATCTATCAAACCACATCTGAATGACCTGAAATTTGGTACACATATCCCAAATGACACAACAGACCTACTGCAACTTCCGAAATTCTTTTCTGACCCCTATATAAAAATCTCATCTATCAACCGGAAAATGCCAAAATTCCAATTTCGCCAATTCAAGCCTAAATCTACTCCGGACCTCCAAAACACATTTCGATCACACTTCTAAGTCCCAAATCACCTCCTGAAACTATCCGAATAATCGAAATTTACATTCGAGCCCTATTTCACATAAGTCAACATCTGGTTGAATTTCCAACTTAAGTTTTTCTTAAAAGAGACTAAGTGTCTCAAACCTTACCAAAACCTCTCTGAGCCCGAGTCAACCAACCCGATAACACATAATACAGCTGGACAAGACAATAAGAAGCAGAAATGGGAGAAACGGGGTGGTAACTCATGAAACGACCGGCTGGGTCGTTACATCCTCCCCTTCTTAAACAAACATTCGTCCTCGAACGAGTCAAGAAACATACTTGAAGCCTCGAATAGGCGAGAATATCTGCTCTGCATCTCCTGCTCGGTCTCCTAGGTAGCCTCCTCCACGGGCCGACCTCTCCACTGCACTTTCACTGAAGCTATATCCTTTGACCTCAACTTTCGAACTTGCCGCTCCATAATAGCTACTGGCTCACATCATAAGTCAAATCATCATCTAACTGAACCGTACTGAAGCCCAAAACATGAGACGGATCCCCGATATACTTCTGGAGCATAGAAACATGAAATACTGGATGCACACTCGACAAGTTAGGTGGCAAAGCAAGCTTATAAGCCACCTCCCCAATCCTCCGAAGCACCTCAGAAGACCCAATGAACCGAGGACTCAATTTACCTTTCTTCCCAAACCTCATAACACCCTTCATGGGTGAAACCTTCAACAAAACCTTCTCACCAGCCATGTAGGACACATCCCTGTAGACATCTAATTTTTTACCCTCCCCAAGATTTTATACATTTTAGCGTAAAATATTTAGTTTAGGTTTAATATCGTTATTTAAAATAATTTTGACTCTTTTACTTTATTTTATCACAAAAAAATAAAAATTACAAAAAATAAAATAAATATTTTTATCTTTAGGTTAAAATCAATATTATAGTATTATAACGTTAAAAAATACAAAAAAAAATAGTTTCAATTGTAGTATTTAATTTTATATTAGTTTATTTTAATTTTAGAGTGATTTTTATATTTTATAGATATATTGTATTATTTGGTCCTTTTAGCCTAAGTTCAAACCCAAAAGACATGGTCTAACCCAATTACCATTAGCTTATTCTTCCCAACCCATTAGCCCATTTAAGTGCAAGATTTAATCCTAGCCATCTATTTTCTTTTAATCCAATGGTCATTATCCCTTCCCACCTCTATATAAAATACCCAATTATAGAAATACTATCCTAAGTTTTCAATTCCCAAAGACCTAGATAACAAAGGAACGACAACCATCAACTTTTAAACTCCTAATTCCTAGCAACAAAAAAAGGAGCAGCCATCCCTCCTAAGAGATCATCTTCCCTAAAACCATACACAAAAAAATCTAAACAACTTTCATGAAAAATCAAAAGACCTCATGACCGCAGTTCTGAAAGAGAGAAGTCAGCAACATTTGTCTCATAAAATGTAAATATACAAAGGAAAAGGTCTTGACCAACAATACTTGGCTACTAAATTTGTTAAATAGTTGCTGCTGTTTTTGCTTAACATTAAGGATTGAAGTTACTTTTTGATGGGTTTGTAACATTTCGCAAAAATTAGTAAGTTCCTTTGCTTTTTATATTAATGTTTTAGTTCTAATATTTTCGGCTCTAAATTTATCTCCAGTCAATTTAATCTAACTTTCTTTATTAATTTGATGAAGTTTCTTGATTTTGCAAGTTTTCAATTTTATGATTGGCATTAAATAAGAGCTTTATGTTAATTAAAATTTGAGAATAAGGTGCTTAGCCGGTGGACTTGGACCTAGAAATTCGCTTGATATTTTTTGTTCCATGAGATCGTTATTAAGTTTATTTGGTGCTTTCTAGATAAAAAATATTTTTTAATTGTGAATGTATGAGTTTTCGCTGTTTCTTTTACGAGTCCTCAAAGATGATTTTGCATTTTTTTATTATAACTGTGGAAGATATAGTCAAATGTTCATAATTTTTTCAAAGTAAGGATTTTTTTAACATCGTAGTTTGTTTTAGGCATGCAATTAAATCATTACAATTACTACGGTTCCCGTGGTGTAGACCTAATTTCAAATTAGATTTAAATAGGAGCATCCTTAGTTTGCTTTAGTGAAATACAAATCTTTTAAAAATAAATCGAGGCGTTCCATCCACAAATGAATCACATAGTCTATGACCCTCACATTAATACAAAACTAGTGTAGAAAACACTTGAACATTGGTAGTTTGCTTTAGGAATGTTTATAATGCAATTATCATAGTTACGGGTATGGTTCCCGTGACGTAGCTGTGATACCTAATTTTCAAATCCGGGGGTACATTTTATGTGACCCGGCCACAACTTCTAATAACTTTAAATAAATTAAACATGTTGTAGATTGTGGGTACGGTTCCCGTGACACGATTCGCAATGTGTATAAAACAAACAAGTGTACGACAATCGTAACTTGTTCCAAATTAATTCCATAAAAAGTAATTAAAAGTGGTTATAAAGTTTAAAAATGCATACTAAGTTTAAAACATGTAGTAAATCGGATAATAGGCCAATTATTAATAGTTTAAGCGATCGTTCTAGAACTACGGAACCTGGAAATGCTAACACATTCTCCCGGATTAACAAAATACCTTATCTAGAATTTCTGGTTCGCAGACTTTTAAATAAAGTCAAATTTCCTCGATTTGGTATTTTAAAAAATAAACCGGTGACTTGGGACACCAAATAAATTATTCAAAGTGACGACTCAGAAATAAATAAAATAACTATTTTGAATAATGTCACTTAAATTAGAAAAACTCTCATATATCTTGTACCCCCTTTTCGGGATGATAAAAAAAGAGGTGTGACAGCTCTGGCCACTCTGCTGGGGATAAGAACCTAGACTTCTGGTTCAGGGTTCAGAATTCGAGCTTAGAATATTTATTGTAGTTGGCTTTATTTATTATCTGATTTTATGTGTTTGAGGCTAATGTGCTAAATGTCACTTTTTACTGCTTTGATATTGTTTGAACTGTATATAAACTGTTACGAAACCCTTATCTCTCTGAGTCTTCTAAATCATCTGGGAAGTGTGCACTTCGTATGACTTCTCTTCTGTTAGAGTCATATCCTAATTTAGAATGAGGTTCGGACAATTTGCAAAGCCGGTGAAGCTTCTGTATTTCCGGTACGCTGTCCCCGCCCCCCTCCCCCCCGGGTTCGAGTTGTCTACTCGGGTAAGCCAGGTCTAGAACAATATACTTAGGTTTTAAACCTAGAAAAAATATAGACTCATGCCAGATCCCTAGTAGAAACGCTTGTTTGATTCTCGTGCATTTGACTTTGGGGACTCAACATAGGGGTTGGGTCCGTCAAGGATAAGTGTACCCAAGTTAAAAGACCATCCTGATGCATCGTAAGTGTTAGTTACATATCTGTCTGTTTCGGCTTGCATGTTGACTGGCTTCTAGAATCGGGAAAGAAAAAAAGAGAAAAAAAAAAGAAAATAAAAAAGTGATAGATATGTATTTAGAAAATTATAAAACTCTGGCGAAATTCTGCAAAAAGAAAAGTCATTTCAAAATGAGCCAAAATTTACAAGTGTCATGTTTCCCTTGTTTCGTCAAAACCAACTGAACTACGCGGGTCTGATTCTCATCGGATGTGAGATACGCAGGCAAACCTCATCGGTTCCGACCCTAATTTAAAAAAGTCCAAAAATATTTTCTTTTAGTTCTTTCACTAGAAATCTTTCCTTATGAAATTCAAAAAAAAAAAAAAAGGAAGAAGTTTTTAAACTCAAAAATAGTTTCCTTCTTTTTGAAGTCTTTCATATGGAAAAAAAGAAAAATAAAAAAGAATAAAAATCTGAAATACGGGTTTCCTTTATTTTGAAGTATTTTTTCCAAAAATTTAAAAAAAACCAAAAAAAAGAAGAATCCAAAAAAAGGGAAGTATGTTTTTTCCTTCTTTAAAAGTATTTCTTTCGTAAATGTCAACAAAAAAAAATTAAAAAATTGAAGTCCAAAAATATTTTTTGTTTTTCTTTAGAAGTACTTTTGTAAATAAATAAAAAGCTCAACAATTCAAAATATTTTCTTAAAAATCCCTCCTTCCAAAATTAAGAGGTAACCTCCAAAATAAAAAAAATATATTTTTTTCTTTCTTCTTTAGAAAAAGAGAAAATAAATAAAAATTCAAACAAAAATATTTTTATTTTACTTTGAAATTCTCAAAGTTCAAATTAAAAGAAAAGAGATTTTTAGAAGTCTTTCTTTCAAAAAATAAAAAATAAAAACAAAATCAAAAGTCCAAAAAAAAAAATTCTTTTCTTCTTTTAATGTATTTCTTTCGAAAATTTAAAAAAAAAACAACAAAACAAAAAAAAATCTAAAAAAAAAAGGTTAGCTTATTTACTTCATTCTCAATTTTCCCAAACTATGCAAGATCTGATTCATGTGGGGTCATGATACGTAGGCAATCTCCATCGGATTCGATCATAGCTATAAAATAAAACTGAGCGAAAAATAATTTGAGAAAAAAAGAGACAAAAAAAATTGAGTGAAAAAAAGAGAGAGTGCTAAAATAAAAAAGCGATAGAAACAAAATCAAAATCAAGAGTAATTAGAGAGAAGCAAAAATAAATAAAAGAGGTGCAGATTGAAAAAAAAAAGGGGTTAGTTAAGGTCGCGATGAAACAAGCAACCATTCAAACACATGGTAGAAACGTTTAATTATTTAGGTGCATTGCATCCAAACTTGCGATTTCCTATCTGTTAAGCATCTCAAAACTAACAAGGTTGTTGGGTGTGCAAACTAGCCAGGTTTTGGTGGTAGTCTAGCCTCCCCTCCTTCATAAGATCCAAAGGTAGAGATGACCTCCGCAAGCAATCTACCAATCGTCAATCCTGATGATAGCCTGGCGTCGGCTATTTTTTAGCTAGAATCAGCAGCTGCCGAAGATAATAGGATGTTGCGTCTCCGTATATTGAAAATATGGGACGCCTGGTCTATACCGCCAAGTGCAATCCCTGGGTTCCTTAAGTTGATCCCTAGGTCAGGTGAGGTTACTGATGCCCCTGTGCCCAACCCGTTCATTCCACGCGGGCACCCTCTAATACTGTCTAATGTTCCTGGCATGCCTTATGTGTTCCGCCCCCAGGCACCGGCTTCAAGGTCAACACCTTCAATGTTCATCTTTTAGGGTCCACAACTTCAACCAGAAATAACATATGTGACCCTGTATTCCTTCATTTAACATCCGCAATATGATATCTCATTGGAGCAAGAAAATATGGTTAAAAATCCCGAGCAAGAGGAAATGGCTCGGAAGATGAAGAGCCTGGAACGAAGCCTGAAAAAGATGCAAGGTTTGAGCGGTCAAAAGAGTGTCTTATACTCTGAACTCTGTATGTTTCCCCATGTCCACTTCCCAGCTGGATTCAAGATGCCAAAATTTGCAAAGTACGACGGGCATAGAGACCCGATCACCCACTCGAAAAGATATTGCAACCAGCTAAGAGTGGTGGGCAGAAAAGAAGAACTGTTCATGGCCTATTTCGGAGAGAGCTTAACTAGAATTGCATAATAGTGGTATATGGACCAAGACATCTCCCATTGTCACATATGGGATGGCCTGGCCTGGGATTTTGTCAGACAATTCCAGTACAATGTGGAAATCGCTCCTGGGAGAAACTCTTTGTCCAATTTGAAAAAGAAAACCGCGGAAATCTTTTGTGAATATGCTGTCAAATGGCGTGAGCAAGTTGCCAGGGTAAAGCCTCCAATGGACGAAATTTAAATGGTCACAATTTTTCTACAGGCCCAAGAGGTGGACTACTTCCAAAACATGATGTCTGCTATGGGAAAGCCGTTTGCTAAGGCTATCAAAATTGGGGAGATGGTAGAAAGTGGGCTAAAAACGGGTCGAATCTTGAGTCATGCTGATTTTAAAGCCACATCACCAGATGTTCAAAATGGTTTGGAGGGTTTGATGAACAGAAATGGGGTTGAAGAAGAAGCCATGATGGCTTCCAGTTTGAGGGGGACCCGCAGGTCGTTCACCCAATCATATATGCTTCCTGAGGTCCCTCAACATTATTATCCCCTTTAAGATACTGCTTAAGCTGTGGTGCCACCTCCTTATGCGGTGATGAACGTGCAACCTTACCCGCGGCCACAACATTATACACAAAATCGAGCTCTTCCTCCCAGAAATGCTCATCCTTACCAAGCTCCATATAATTCTCAACCAAATGATCCCCAATACAATCCTCACCCAAGAGAGCCTTTCAGAAAGAATCGATTCACCCCTATTGGTGAATCGTATTCAAGCTTGTTCTAGAGCTAATCAGGCTAAATCTATTGCAGCTAGTGGCCCCGAACCGGCCGAACCCCGAGTCCCCATCGCACCGAGCTGATGATAGATGTGAATACCACTTTGGAGCAGTGAGACACAATATAGAAGACTGTTGGACCCTCAAAAAGGCAGTTGAAGATTTGATTGAAGCTGAAAGAATTATTTTTCGGGATGAAGAAGCTCCTGATGTGATGAACAATTTGTTGCCTACCCACAACATTGGGCCAATAGTCCGAATGATTTGTAAAGATGAGGAATTTGATCCGGCGCTGAAGGCCATTGTAGCCATTGCCGAGACAGAAGAAAAGTCAAAAAATGATCGCCAAGCCTGAAAGTTCCCTATCATATGGTAGTCTTAGTATCCAATCTTTCTATTCTTTTTGGGACCGGATAATCTCAGGGTGTGATCCGGATGTTTTACTTTATTGTCTTACTTTCTGATGTAAACCCTTCGATCTTAAAAAAAAAAATCAAATGAAATTAATATTTCATTGTCCAGGAAATCTCTTTTCTTAATCTTGTCATTTTTTTATTCTCTTTTTAGTTCTGTTAAATGCAGATTTCGATAACATGACATGCTTGCGGACTTCATGCCCAGATCCTGAAATGTTGTCGGACCTCAAAATAATGAATCAAGAATTAGATTGTGATGGATATTAAGTTTAAAGGAAATGGAAAAAAAGAGTTGAAACAGTTGAAGGAAAATTGACTCCGGATTAGAATGGTCTATACATTGCAACTAGAGTACTGCCAAAAGAAGGCGTTGTATTTGGGACACATTGAAGGAAATGTCCCTGAAACAACTGTCAATGCAAATTTAGCCAAAAGGTACTATGTTTGATCCTCCGTACAGTATTAACTTTCTTCGGTTGGAATGACTAAGACTTTCATTCTCGCTATCCAAACATTATCAACCCTTTGCAAACCCTTTGAGCTGATTACTTTTCTTTGACTACCCTCTTTGGAACCTGAAAGTGTCATTGAAAAAAAGAAAATTGAAAAAATAAAATGAAAAAAAAATGATGAAAAAGGAGAAGGGAAAGAAAGATACAAAAAAGGGGAAGAAAAAACAAAGAAAATGAAAAAAAAATGATGAAAAAAAGAGAAGTGGAAAAGGAAATGAAAACACAGAGAAGGAAAAGAAAAAAATAGAGAAACAAAAGAAAGACAAAGTTGCATTAACTACATTCGACTTGATTCCAAAAGGATACGTAGGCAGCCTCTCTCTGGGATTCAGTAACACCAAAACAAAAAATCCAAATTCCCCCAAAGTTGAAACTGGGGAAGATGTTATAATGGTTCGGCAATGGTTTCGCCCGAAAGGTTCCAAAGTTGTAACTCAATCGAAATCCTTTTTACCCCAAAACCCTGTTCAAGCACTTCTGACCAATCGGCAAAGAGGTTCGGAATGAAAGGATACAGTTACTTGGATTTGATACAACAAAATGAGAGAAATAAAATGAGAGAGTCTTATTGGTGAAAACCCACACGGGCACCGTAAGGCGATGATAAGCAGAGAAACTGAAATGAGAGAGTATTGTTAGTAAAAACTCACAAAGAGCATTTAAGGCGATGGTGAGAAAAGAATTGATAGAGGTCAGCTCGTGAAAACCCGCAAAGGGTGCCCCTGATCGAAAAGAGGATCCTCACAGCCACCGACATTGATTGAGTCTTGGCAAGGTTCTCGATTTTGAGGCAAAAGTTGTGATGACTTTCTGAGAGTCAGACGGCTTACACAGATCAAGCATCCAGTCCAAAAGGCATGTCATGTTCATTGAAGTCCGCATGTACTCCAGATAAGTCCTTTTTTCTTTTCCCCAAAAGGGATACCTCTTGTCTAAATTCATTTATCAATTCCTTTGTTTATTTTTCCTTTAAATCCCTTTCGGTCTAACTCTATTCCGAAACTGAGAAAAAGAAGGGATGGGAAGACTGATTTACAGGGTTCTCATTTGACATGAGCTAATGTGCAATAAGGCACCCAACCTCGTCAAGAGCATCAAGTCGACTTCGAACGACCATGGTGGCTGATGTTCTGAAATTGAAAACTCTTGGAAGTTAAAAAGGTTGAGTCCCACGTGGCTAACCGCCTCGGCAAAGTTTTGAAAAGCCAAGGTATCCAAATGATCTGAAATTAAAGTTGGAAGAAAAAAGACATAAATAAAATTCCTACGAAGGCAAAACAAAGTTGAAAACGTTTAAGTCCCACATGATTAGCTATTGCGCCAAAGTTTGAGGAGCAAAAATTCCTCAATGCTCTGAAGTTTAAAAAAAAAAGGAAAAGAAAAAATAAAGAAGAAAAGGAAGTCAAAAAGGAAAGGCCTTTGAAGACAAAATAAAGTCGAAAAGGTTGAGTTCCACCAACCAACGGTCATGGCAAAGTTTGGAAAAGCCAGAGTTTCTCCAGGGTCAGAAATACAATGGGTATTCAGGAAATAACCAGTTGCAGATGAAAGGGGCCGAGATCAAATGGTTGAAATAATCAAGGCCACAAAACCAACCACCATTTCAAACTGATAAATTGTTCTTTATTTGAAAAACAGGAAATAGGTGTGATTCAAATCAACCTTGCAAGAAGCAGGTGCGACCAAAAAAAGAAAAAAAAAACTGCACAAGATCTAGAAAAAGACAGCAGCAATCCAAAAGGGAAGTCCCCTCCAAAATTTCTTTCCCGCATTCACTCATTCCATGAAATAATTAATTGAAAAAAAATTCAAAAAAAGGTAGCCTAGGGTCCCCAATCTCTAGTTACGCTTTTTCCAAAATAGGGACTCCACTCCCTTGTTGATTTTGTTATAGACATAAGGTATCCTTTCTAGTTGCTTTTCCAACATAGGGTCCCCACTCCCTAGTTAAATTTATTTTAGACATAGGGTCTCCACTCCCTAGTCTGCTTTTCCAACATTTGGTCTTCACTCCCTAGTTGAAGTATTTTAGACATAGGGCCTCCACTCCCCAGTCATTTTGCCAACATAGGGTCTCCACTCCCCAGTTGAATTTATTTTAGACACAGGGTCTCCACTCCCTAGTCTGCTTTTCCAATATAGGGTCTCTACTGCCTAGTTGAAGTTATTCTAGACATAGGGTCTCCACTCCCTAGTCGCTTTGCCAACATAGGGTCTCCACTCCCTAGTCGCTTTGCCAACATAGGGTCTCCACTCCCTAGTTGAAGTTATTTTAGACATAGGGTCTCCACTCCCTAGTCACTTATCCAACATAAGGTCTCCACTCCCTAGTTGAATTTCTTTTGGACATAGGGTCTCCAATCCCTAGTCGCGTTTCCAACATAGGGTCTCCACTCCCTAGTTGAAGTTATTTTAGACATAGGGTCTCCACTCCCACTTTTCCAACACAGGGTCTGCACTCCCTAGTAGATTGTATTTTAGACATAGGGTCTCCACTCCCTAGTATGCTTTTCCAACATAGGGTCTCCACTCCCTAGTTGAATTTATTTTAGACATAGGGTTTCCACTCCTAGTCGCTTTGCCAACATAGGGTCTGCACTCCCTAGTTGAATTTATTTTGGACATAAGGTCTCTACTCCCAAGTCGCGTTTCCAACATAGGATCTCCACTCCCTAGTTGAAGTTATTTTAGACATATGGTCTCCACTCTCTAGTCATTTTTCCAACACAGGGTCTCCACTCCCTAGTCTGCTTTTCCAACATAGGGTCTCCACTCCCTAGTTGAATTTATTTTATACATAGGGTCTCTACTCCTAGTATGCTTTTCCAACACAGGGTCTCCACTCCCTAGTTGAAGTTATTTTAGACATAGGGTCTCTATTCCCTAGTCTGCTTTTCCAACATAGGGCCTCCACTCCCTAGTTGAAGTTATTTTAGACATAGGGTCTCCACCCCCTAGTCACTTTTCCAACATAGGGCCTCCACTCCCTAGTTGAAGTTATTTTAGACATAGGGTCTCCACTCTTTAGTTTTTTGCCAACATAGGATCTCCACTCCCTAGTTGAGGTTATTTTAGACATAGGATCTCCACTCCCTAGTCACTTTTTGCACATAGGGTCTCCACTCCCTAGTTGATGTTATTTTAGACATAGGGTCTCCACTCCCTAGTCACTTTTCCAACATAGGGTCTCCAGTCCCTAGTTGAAGTTATTTTAGACATAGAGTCTCCACTTCCTAGTCGTTTTTCCAACATAGGATCTCTACTCCCTAGTTGAATTTATTTTAGACATAGGTTCTCTACTCCCTAGTCTGCTTTTCCAACATAGAGTCTTCATCCCTAGTTGAAGTTATTTTAGACACAGGGTCTCCACTCCCTAGTCTGCTTTTCCAACATAGAGTCTCCACTCCATAATCACTTTTCCAACATAGGGTCTCCTCTCCCTAGTTGAAGTTATTTTAGACATAGAATCTCCACTCCCTAGTCACTTTTCCAACATAGGGTCTCCACTCCCTAATTGAAGTTTTTTTAGACATATGGTCTCAACTCCCTAGTAGTTTTTTCAACATAGGGTCTCCACTCCCTAGTTGAATTTATTTTAGACATAGGGTCTCCACTCTCTAATCTGCTTTCCAACATAGAGTTTCCACTCCCTAGTTGAAGTTATTTTAGACATAGGTTCTCCACTACCTAGTCACTTTGCCAACATAGGGTCTCCACTCCTTAGTCGAAGTTATTTTAGACATAGAGTCTCCCACTCCCTAGTTTCTTTTCTAACATAGGGTCTCCACTCCCTAGTTGATTTCATTATAGATATAGGGTTCCACTCCCTGATCTCTTTTTACCAAGGATACATAATCTTGATTTTATTGCTTTTAATAAAGAAATAGTTTAGATTTTTGTTAGAAATAACTCATGAAATTTTCCTAGTGAAAAATGGGGCAGCAAATTTTGTTCGTTTGTTTGCTTTGGTGCCTAAACAGGTTTCCATCGTGAGGCACAAGGTTTGAGATGGCCAAAAGAAGAAGTCACAACCCAAATAAAAGAAAGGAAGAACAAGGAGAGAAGTAGAACTCTAACTATAGAAGCGGAGAAAAGATGCGGGCTGCTCATGATATGATTGAAAACACAAGCTTTGCATATCCCGCCTTGATCTGAAAAGCTGAAGAAGAATGATTTAGCAACTGCAGATAAGAGCATCAAGATTCAAATCAGAGTATGCATGAAGAACCAACCAAGACTCAATATCAAGCTTCAGAAGACTCATAGATAGGAATCTTGTAACTCGTAGCTGATAGGCTTAGTTAGCCTTTTTAATTTTTGATTTTGATGTAGTAAAAGGACAGCGTACCGAAGATTCGGACGAAACCTCACTCGACTCTCTCACCCTCTTAACACACTTCATAACCTCATTCACTTCTCAACTACACGTGGCCTGATTTCTTTATATCCAAGGATATGTAGGCAGCTCAGATATCAGGGTTCGGTCATATTCTCCTTTCTCTTAGTTTTTGGTCTCTCTAAATAAGGTCAGGTCAAAAAACATGTCTCGTCGTTCTTTGTTTGAATTTTTTTTGCATTTTCAGTCAAAGAAGGGCAATTGTAGGCATGTAATTTTTGACCCTCCCCAAGATTTTATAAATTTTAGCGTAAAATATTTAGTTTAGGTTTAATATCATTATTTTAAATAATTTTGACTCTTTTACTTTATTTTATCAAAAAAAAAATTATTTTCATCTTTAGGTTAAAATCAATTGGTATATTTATATTTATAGCATTACAACATTTGAAGAAAAAAAATTAGTTTCACTCGTAGTATTTAGTTTTATATTAGTTTATTATAATTTAGAGTGATTTTTATATTTTATAGATACATTGTATTATTTGGTCTTTTAAGCCTAAGTTCAAACCCAAAAGACATGGTCCAACCCAATTACCCTTAACCCATTCTTCCCAACCCATTAGTTCACTTAAGTGCAAGATTTAATCCTAACCTTCTATTTCCTTCTAATCCAATAGCCATCATCTCTTCCCACCTCCATATAAAATACTCAATTATAGAAACCATACCCTTAGTTTTCAATTCCCAAAGTCCTAGACAACAAAGGAACGACAGTCATCAACTTTTAAACTCTTAATTCCTAGCAACAAAAAACGAACAGCCATCCCTCCTAAGAGATCATCTTCCCTAAAACCATACACAAAAAATCCAAACAACTTTCATAAAAAATCAAAAGACCTCATGGCCGTAACTCTGAAAGAGAGAAGTCAGCAACATTTGTCTCATAAAATGTAAATATACAATAAAAGGTCTTGCCCAACAACACTTGGCTACTGAATTTGTTAAATAGTTGTTGCTGATTTTGCTTAACATTAATGATTGAAGTTATCTATTTGATGGGGTTGTAACATTTCGCAAAAATCAGTAAGTTCCTTTCCATTTTATATAGATATATATTTTGGTTCTAATTTTTTCGGCTCTAAGTTTGTCTACAGTCAATTTAATCTGTCTTCCTTTATTAATTTGATGAAGTTTGTTGATTCTGCAAGTTTTCAATTTTATGATTAGCATTAAGTAAGAGCTTTATGTTAATTAAAATTTGAGAATAAGGTGCTTAGCTGGTGGACTTGGACTTAGAAATTTGCTTTATTTTTTTATGGTTTCGTGAGATTACTATTAGGTTTATTTGGTGTTTTCTAGATAAAAATATTTTTTAATTGTGAATGTATGAGTTTTTGCTGTTTCTTTTACAAGTCCTCAAAGATGATTTTGTATTTTTTATTATAACTGTGG
The DNA here is from genome assembly GCA_026770625.1 of Nicotiana glauca. Lineage (NCBI taxonomy): Eukaryota > Viridiplantae > Streptophyta > Magnoliopsida > Solanales > Solanaceae > Nicotiana > Nicotiana glauca. The sequence goes on along the minus strand of MU685065.1, from coordinate 50,869 downwards.
AAGATATAGTCAAATGTTCATAATTTTTTCAAAGTAGGGATCTTTTTGAACATCGTAGTTCGCTTTAGGCATGCAATTAAATTATTACAACTACGGGTACGATTTCCGTGGCGTAGTTGTAATACCTAGTTTTAAATTAGATTTAAATAGGAGCATTCTTAGTTTGCTTTAGGGAAATACAAATCTTTTAAAAATAAAGAGAGGCGTGCCATTCACAAATGAATCCCATAATCTATGGCCCTCACATTAATAGAAAACTAGTGTAGAAAATACTTTGAATATTTGTAGTTTGCTTTAGGCACGTTTATAATAAAATTATCATAGATACGGGTACGGTTTCCGTGACGTAGTTGTGATACCTAATTCCCAAATTCGGGGGTACATTTATGTGACCCGGCCACAACTTCTAATAACTTTAAATAAATTAAACATATTTTAGATCGTGAGTACGATTCCTGTGACACAGTTCGCAATGTGTAGCAAACAAACAAGTGTACAACAGTCATAACTTGTTTAAGATTAATTCCATAAAAAGTAATTAAAAGCGATTATAAAGTTTAAAAATGCACAGTAGGTTCAAAACATGTAGTAAATAAGATAATATGCAAATTATTAGTAGTTTAAGCAACCGTGCTATAACCACGGAACCTGAAAATGCCTAACACCTTCTCTCGGGTTAACAGAAATCTTTTTCTAGAATTTCTGATTCGTAGACTTTTAAATAAAGTCAAATTTTCTCAATTTGGGATTTTAAAAAAATAAACCGGTGACTTGGACACCAAATAATTATTCCAAGTGGCGATTCTGAAATAAATAAAATAATTCCATTTCGAATAATGTCACTTAAATTGAAAAAACTCTCATATACCCTTGTACCCTCTCTTGGGGTGGTAAAAAAAGAGGTGTGACAATCCCGAACCTTCCTGTCAGCGTAACTCTTTTGTCTCGACTGTGCTATACGAAGCCTCTCCTGAATCACCTTAACCTTTTCTAAAGCATCCTGTACCAAGTCTGTACCCAATAGCCTGGCATCGACCGGCTCAAACCAACCAACTAGAGATCTACACCGCCTCCCATACAAAGCCTCATATGGAGCCATCTGAATACTCGCCTGGTAACTGTTGTTATAAGCAAACTCTGTGAGCGGTAGAAACTAATCCCACGACCCTCCAAAATCAATTACACAAACGCGCAACATGTCCTCCAATATTTGAATAGTGCGCTCGGACTGCCCGTCCGTGTGAAGGTGAAAAACTATGCTCAACTCAACCTGAATACCCAACTCTCGCTGCACAGACCTCTAAAACTGTGAATTAAACTGAGTGCCTCTATCTAAAATGATAGAAACTGGGACGCCATGCAAACAAACAATCTCACAGATATAGATCTCTGCCAACCGCTCCGAAGAATAAGTACTACACACGGGAATGAAGTGTGCGGACTTAGTCAGTCAATCCAAAATCACCCAAATAGCATCGAACTTCTTCAAAGTCCGTGGAAGCCCAACTACAAAGTCCATTGTATTCCGCTCCCACTTACACTCTGGAATATCCATCCGCTGAAGCAAGCCACCCGGCCTTTGATGCTCATACTTCACCTGCTGACAATTGAGACACCAATCTAAGAATCCCACAATGTCCTTCTACATTCTCCTCCACCAATAATGCCGTCTCAGATCATGATAAATCTTCGCAGCACCCAGATGAATAGAATACTGCAAGCTATAAGCCTCCTCTAGAATTAACTCACGAAGCCCATCTACATTGGGCACACATATCCGGCCCTGCATCCTCAACACCCCATCATCACCAATAGTCACATCTCTGGCATCGTCGTGCTGGACTCTGTCCTTAAGGAAAAGAAAATGACGGTCATCATACTGGCACTCTCTAATGCGATCAAATAAGGAAGATCGAGAGATCACACTAGCTAATACCTACCGTACGAACCAATTGTCCAAGGCCTGAACATCAACTGCAAGGGGTCTCTTGCCAAACTCCCCATACACACTGCCTTCTGGCTCAAAGCATCGGCCACCACATTGGCCTTCCTTGGATGGTACAAGATAATAATATTATAATCTTTCAGCAGCTCCAACCATCTCCGCTGCCTCAAATTGAGATCCTTCTGCTTGAACAAGTTATGGAGGCTACGATGATCAGTAAATATCTTGCAAGACACACCATACAGATAATGCCTCCAAATCTTCAACGCATGAACAATGGCAGCCAATTCCAAATCATGAACAAGGTAGTTCATCTCATGGGGCTTCAACTGACGAGAAGCATAAGCAATAAATCTACCCTCATGCTTCAATACACACCCAATACCCACTCTCGAAGCATCACAATAAACTATGTATGAACCTGAAGTTGATAGCAACACTAATACTGGAGCTGAGGTCTAGGCAGTCTTGAGCTTCTGGAAGCTCTCCTCACACTCATCAGACCATTAAAACGGAGCACCCTTTCTTAGTCAACTTGGTCAAGGGCGATGTGATAGATGGAATTTCCTGAACAAACTGACGGTAATCACCCGCCAAACTAAGGAAGCTGCGAATCTCTGTGGCTGACGACGGTCTAGGCCAACACTGAACCGCCTCTATCTTCTTTGGATCAACCTGAATACCCTCATTGGACACCACGTGCCCCAAGAAAGTCACTGAACTGAGCCAAAACTCACATTTGGAGAACTTTGCATAAAGCTTCTCCTCTCACAATCTCTACAACACCACTCTTAGATGCTCCGCGTGCTCGTTCTGACTACAAGAGTGTACCAAAATATCATCAATAAAAATAATAACGAACGAGTCGAGATAAGGTCGGAACACGTTGTTCATCAAATGCCTGAACGCTGCTGGGATTGGTCAGCCCAAAAGACATCACAAGGAACTCATATGACCATATCGGGTCCTGAAAGCTGTCTTGAGAATATCAGAGTCCTTGATCTTTGCCTGGTGATACCCTGAGCGAAGATCAATCTTGGAGAACACCCTCGCTCCCTGAAGCTGGTCGAACAAATTATCAATACAAGGCAAAGAGTACTTGTTCTTGATTGTTACTTTGTTCAACTGCTTGTAATCAATGCACATCCTCATCGTGCCATCCTTCTTCTTCACAAATAGAACAGGTGCACCCCAAGGTGACACACTAGGCCAGATAAACCCCTTATCAAGGGGTTCCTGAAGATGATCCTTTAACTCATTCAACTCCACTGGTGCCATATGGTACGGTGGGATAAAAATGGGTTGAGTTCCCGGCACCAGATCAATACCAAAATCGATATCCCTATCCGGTGGCATGCCCAACAGGTCTGCAGGAAACGCATCTGAAATATCTCTCACAACTGGAACAAAATCAATGCTGGGAGTCTCTGCACTGACATCCCTCAAAAATGCCAAGTATGAAAGACAACCTTTCCCAACCATGCGCTGGGCCTTCAAGAATGAGATTACCCTACTGAGAACATAATCAGACAAACCTCACCACTCAATATGTGGCACACCCGGCATAGCCAACGTCGCTGTCTTGGCATGACAGTCCAGAATAGCCCGTCATGGAGATAACCAATCCATGCCCAATATCACATTGAAATCTACCATACATAACAATAGAAGATCCACTCGGGTCTCCAGACCCCCAATAGACACAACACACAACCGGTATACACAATCTACCATACTAGTATCGCCTACCGGAGTAGAGACATGAACAGAAGAAACGAGAGACTCGCAGGGCATATCCAAATAATAGGAAAAATAAGATGACACATAAGAGAATGTAGAGCCAGGATCAAACAACACAAAGGCATATCTGCGGCAGGCTGAGATAATACCTATAATCACTGCATCTGAAGCAACAACATCAGTTCTAGTTGGAAGTGCATAGAAACGGGCCTGACCACCACCGGATTGACCTCCCTCTCTATGACGACCCCTAGCTGACTGACCCCCAACCCCTAGCAACCTGAGCGGGTGGTGACGTGATTGGAGCTGAAGTTGAGGTTGACCCCTCTACTGAGATGAATCCCCAAGGCGACGAGGATGGGACTGGAGAGGACCCCTAGGACCAGAATGACTAGAAGATGCACCTGGCGTAGAAGAATCCTGCACTGATAGAACACAAGACGAACCCTGGGCCGGAAGGGCATTGAGTGAGGAATGACCCTGCTGAGGATAGTGAGAAACATGGCCCGATGACACCCCACAAAAACCTGGGTGAGCTGACTGAGCATGCCGGAGTGAGCAGCCTCGGCCGTGCTGAAACTAACCCCTCAAAGGAGCACTCCAAAAACTACCAGATCCTCGAGGCTTCTTGGCCTCCCTCTCCTCTTGCTACTGGTGACGAACGGACTCAATCTCACGAGTGATATCGATAACCTCCTCAAATGTAGCACCTGACACTCTCTCCCTGGTCATGAGAATCCGGAGCTGATAGGTGAGGCCATCAACGAACCTCCTGATCCTCTCTCTCTCCATAGCAACCAACTAGATAGCATGACGAGCTAACTCGGAGAACCTCATCTCGTATTGTGTAACAGTCATATCCCCCTATCGCAACTGCTCGAACTGCCTACGCAACTCTTTTCTGTGGGACTGTGGCATATACTTCTCCAAAAATAGAGCGGAGAACTACTTCCAAGTAAGGGGCACCGCACAAATAGGCCTACGCCTCTCATAAGCCTCACACCAAGTGAAGGCATCTTCTGTAACTGAAAAGTCATGAATGCGACCCTACGGATCTCCAGAATACCCGAGGTGCAAAGAATCCTCTGACATCTATCCAAGAAACCCTAGGCATCCGTGTCCTCTGCACCACTGAAAGTAGGAGGCTGGATTTTGCCAAACCTCTCCAATTTGTGCTGCTCGTCCTCTGGCATAGCTAGAGCTACATAACCCTGAGGAACTGCCACCGGTTGAGCTAGTGGTGCCTCCGATGTCTGCAACCTCTGAACAACCTGACGGGTGTGTAGGCGGCGGGAGTCTGAGTGCCTCCCCCCGCCTGAGAAGTGGTTGTAGCAGTAGAAACTATGACCGCCTGAGCAAGACTCGTACACACTGTCAAGATCTGGGCCAAGGTGTCCTAAAGACCTGGAATCACAATGGGCACAACTGGTGCCTGAGCTGGTGCTGCTGGAGCACCCACAACTCGGACCTGATCCTGAACTGGGGCGGCTGGTAGATCTGCAGGTGCTGCCCCAGCTGAAGTGCGGGCTACACCTCTGCCCCTACCACGACCTCGTTCGTGTCCTCGACCTCTAGTGGCCCCAGCTGGTGGTATTGGTGGTCGTCCATCCTGTCTGGTCTCTTGTGTCCTCACCATCTGTGAGAGAATAGAATAACATAAGTTTATTACTAGGATCAACATATTCGCACGACAAGAATTTCACGGATATCAAGTTTTCCTAAAGGTTCTGTAGCCTCCCTAGGATAAATACAAACGTCTCTGTACCGATCCGCGAGACTCTACTAAACTTGCTCATGACTCGTGAGACCTATGTAACCTAAGCTCTGATACCAACTTGTCACAACCCTAAACTAGAACAGGTCGTGATGGCGCCTTTCGTGAAACAAGGCCAGCCGACACAAACCTCCAAAACAAATTAAAAGTTATAATAATCCATAATCAGTAATTAATAAGTGATTAATACCAAATAGAATGAACTAAAAGAAAATGCGGAAACAAAACACAGCCCGACATCGGGGTGTCACCAGTCGCGAGCATCTAAAATCTGTATAAGAGTATGAAAATACAACATAGTCTATTACGAAACTAGGACAACGAAATAAAAGTAGGAAGGAGAAGCACTGGGTTGCAAATGCCGAGTAGCTACCTAGTCAACTCCAAACAGCCTGCTGGAAGCAAATCAGCCCTCGCTAGCATGACCTGAGACTCCTAGATCTACACACAAAGGTGCAGGAAGTAATGTGAACTCCAACTCAGTAAGTAATAAAAGTAAGCGCAACTGAGTGAAAAGAAAACACGTAAATACACAGCAAAATTCTACAACGAGGTAGTGTAAGACCAACACAATACAGTAAATAGTAAGAACTCATTAAAACTCCTTAGTTCAGTAAAACCATTTTCAAAACATCTTTTAGTAGTTCAAACGAGTGAATGAAAACAAGTATAAAATATTAAAAGACCAACAGCCCCTCGGTCAAAAATACCAATAGAACCTGGCCCTCGGGCTATCTCACAATCACTCATATCAGCCCCTTGGGCAACAACATGGAACACATCAGCCCCTCATGCTATATCACATCACAAGCTGGGTAGACATGCTCACTGGGGGTGTACTGATTCTGGGAGGGGCCCTTTACGGCCCAAGCGCAATAATAAGCCATCTCGTGGTATAATCAACAGGGTCTTGGCCTCATATAAATCACAAGCCACCTCATGGTATAATAAATCTGGTTCTCAGCCTCTCATATATCATAATTAGTACCACATGCTGCGACGTGCTGCATGATCCCATAGTATCCTCACAACACAGGCCCTCGGCCTTAATTAGCTAGAACCTCACAAGCCACCCGGGCAACAGTAAAACATGATGCTCAGCCCAAAAATATCATTTAAAATACTAAAACCGAGTAAAGATGGTTGAGTTGTGAAACCGTAGAATATAGCGTGATTGGTTACAAATACTAAGTTAAAACAATAAGGAATAGCAGTAAAAATCCTGGCACGATGCCCAAATATGGCATTCAACCCAAAACATGATAATAGCAAATAGTTTTCAATCAAATACGCAATTAAACAGTCATATGGGACGGACTAAGTCACAATCCCCAAAAGTGCAGGACCCCACGACATTTACAATCATTACTTACCTCTATCTGGTCCAAATCTCTAGCCCGCGATGCCTTTACCTCTCGTCTCAGCCTTAACGCTCGTTGAATCTAACCATAATTAGAATCATGACGACACGAATCCCGAAATTAATCAAACCCAACTCCCGAGCTTGCGTCTCAAAATTCAACAAATTTTTCATCAATGGAATCCTTATTCCGCCACGAGTTCATACATATCAAAAGCACCAGAATCAGACCCCAAATTGCCCTTCAATTTCTTAATCAAAGACCTAAATTCCCAAGCCCTATTTTATTCAATGTTTATCCAATTTTCCTCAAATTTCAAGTCATAATCCGTTAAATAATACCATAGGGATGAGTTTTTATGATCCATAACCTTACCTTAATAAAGTCCCCTTGAATTCCCTCTTCACAATCGCCCAAAAGCTCCAGAAAATGTGTTTAAAAATAGTGAAACCACTGAAAATCGCGAAGGAAAAATTATATACATTCTGACCCAGCGATTCTGCACCTGTGGTCCTTTTCCACTTCTGTAGCATCGGTTATGCAGTCAAATCAACCGCATCTGCAGTTTTCACTTAAATGGCTGGGACCACACCTGCGGTCAGCCTTTCGCACCTGTACCATCGCAGATACGCCTTGGCGCCTGCTTCTACGGTTTCATCTGACACCCTGCCCGGCCATTTTTTCGTCTTGGTTCTGCATCTGAGGGAGTTGCACTTGTGGCCTCTCAACCGTAGATGCAGTTATGAGAATAACCAAAACTTTCAGCTGTCCAGCCAAGTCTCAAAATCACCCGTTAACCACCCAAAATCACTCAAGGCCCCCGGGACCTCAACCAAAGGCACCAACAAGTCACATACCACTATCCAAACTTGTACCAATTTTCAAAACACCTTAAACAACATCGAATCAACCAAATCACATCGAATTCAAGCCTAAGGTTCCAAAATCTTCCAGAAATGCTTTTGATAAAAAATCTATCAAACCCGAATGACCTAAAATTTGGCACACACATCCCAAATGACACAACGGACCTGCTGCAACTTTCGGAATTCCATTCTGACCCCTATATCAAAATCTCACCTATCAATTAGAAAATTCTAAATTTGAATTTTGCCAATTCAAGCCTAAATCTACCTCGGGCCTCCAAAACACATTCCAATCACACTCCTAAGTCCCAAATCACCTCCCGAAGCTATCTGAATAATCAGAATTCATATCCGAGCCCTATTTCACATAAGTCAACATCCGATTAACTTTTCCAACTTAAGCTTTTCTTAAAAGAGACTAAGTATCTCAAACCTTACCAAAACCTCTTTGAGCCCGAGTCAACCAACCCGATAACACATAATACAACTGAGCAAGATAATAAGAAGCAAAAATAGGGAAAATAGGGTGGTAACTCATGAAATAACCGGCCGGGTCATTACAGTATTAAAGATATCTGCCGAAATAGATATCATATTGAGACAATGGATGAGAATAATTTTGAATATCTCATCATTACCAAGAATGTATCTGACCAGAAAAGGGTAATTGAGAAATTTCCATCTTTATCTTGTGGCCGTTATTGGACAAGAATTAGTGGAATTGAATCACATTCTATTGTAAACCATAATGTTACCGATTCCAATACTTTTGTACTTTGGCATGATCGATTGGGACATCCTGGATCAATTATGATAAGACAAATTATAGAAAACTCAAATGGGCATCCATTAAAAAATTTAAAGTTTCTTTTAAATAATCAATTTTCTTGTACTTCTTGTTATCAAGACAAGCTAATTATTAAACCATTACCAACAAAGGTTGGGATTGAGTCCCCTGCATTTTTGGAACATATACAATGGGACATTTGTAGACTTATTCACCCCCTAGTTGGTTGTTTAGATATTTTATGGTTTTAATAAATACATCCTCTAGATGGTCTCATGTGTGCCTATTGTCATCTTGCAACCTCGCGTTTGCAAAACTAATGGCACAAATAATTTAATTATGGGCGCAATTCCCCGATAATCTAATTAAGTCTATTAGACTTGGTAATGTTGTTGAGTTTTCATCCCAATCATTTAATGATTATTTCTTATCAATTTGGATAAAAGTAGAATATCATGTAGCTCATGTTCACACTCAAAATGGTCATGCAAAGTCTTTAGTTAAACGTTTGCAATTGAAGGTTAGGAATATATGTTGGGTTTGAATTACCCTCCATTATTCGCTACCTCGAAACATTAATAGGGAATTTGTTTATTGCACGATTTGTAGATCGTGGATTCGATGAGACACTTTCTCCAAAACTAGAGGGAGAAATTGGGGAAACCAAATAGGAAATTTTGTGGAAAAATTTATCATTATCTCATCTTGATCCACGTGCCTCTATTTGTGAAAAAGAGGTGCAAAAGATTATTCATTTGTAGAGAATAAAAAATCAAATGCCAAATGCATTTACGGATCTGAAAAGGATAACAAAATCACATATCCCTGCAGAGAATGTTCCAATCTGTATTGATGTGTCCCTATTGGACAATCCTCTATTGTCATAGCTAATGAGTCAAAAGCACGCCTAAAACGGGGCAGACCATTGGGTTCTAAGGATCGAAATCCTAGAAAAAGGATAACAAATGATCAAAATGACACTACGAAAGAATCCCATAAAGAAATCCACGATACAATAAATTTTGAGATTCATGAGGAAACCACTGAGCCCGAGACTCAAGAAAATAAGGAACTATCAATAAATCCAATCGATATTGAGACAAATTTGAATCGATTGGATATAGTGGTGGATTATGTCTTTGCATATAATGTTGCATCTAGCATTATGCAAGATAGTGAGGATGTTGAACCTCAATTTGTTGGAGAACGTCACCAAAGACATGATTGGCCAAAATGGAAAGAAGCAATCCAATCAGAGTTGAATTCACTTGCAAAACGTGAAGTTTTTGGGCTTGTAGTCCAAGCACCTAATGGTGTTAAGACTGTTGGCTATAAATGGGTCTTCGTATGCAATAGGAATGAGAAAAATGAGGTACAAAGATATAAGGCGCGCCTTTTTCCACAAGGATTTTCACAAAGGTCTGGCGTCGATTATGAAGAGACATATTCACCCGTTATGGATGCTATAACGTTCCGTTATCTCATTAGTTTTTCTGTCCATAAAAATCTTGACATGCATTTAATGGATGTGGTTACTGCCTACCTTTATGGCTCACTTGATAATGAGATATACATAAAAATTCCCGAGGGATTTAAAATGCCTAACGCACATAATTCAAAGTCCCGGTAAATATTTTCAATCAAATTGCAAAGATCTTTATATAGTCTAAAGCAATCAGGACGAATGTGGCATAGTCGTCTTAATGGATATTTATTAAAGGAAGATTATATAAATGATGTCATTTTTCCATGTATTTTTATAAAGAAAACAACATCAGGATTTGTTGTACTTGCTGTATATTCGATGACATAAACCTTATTGGAACTCCTACAGAACTCCAAAAGGCAATTGATTATTTAAAGAAGGAATCTGAGATGAAAGATCTAGGAAAGTCAAAATTATGTCTTGGCTTGCAAACATTTGACAAGCGGAATTTTTGTACATCAATCTGCTACATAGAAAAGGTATTGAAATGGTTTTACATGGATAGAGCACATCCATTAAGTACTCCGATGGTCGTTCGATCACTTGATGTGAATAAGGATCCATTCTGACCTCAAGAAAAGAATAAAGAGCTACTTGGTCTTGAAGTACCGTATCTTAGTGCAATTGGTGCACTAATGTATCTTGCTAATACTACAATGGCCTGACATAACCTTTTCAATTAATATCTTAGCAACATATAGCTTTGCTCCTAAAAGGATACATTGGAATGGAATCAAACACATATTGTGGTATCTAAAAGGAACTACCGATATGGGCTTATTTTATAGCAATAATTTCAATCTCGATCTTATTGGTTATGCCGATGCTGGGTATTTATTTGATCCACCCAAGGCTCGATCTCAAACATGTTACGTGTTTACCTGTGGAGGCACTGTCATATCTTGGCGATCGACTAAGCAATCAATTGTGGCTACTTCATCTAATCATGCTGAGATAATTGATATTCATGAAGGAAGTCAAGAATGTGTGTGGTTGAGGTCTATAATACATCTTATTCGAGACAAATGTGGTTTGAAATGTGACAAACTACCCTTAATTTTGTATGAAGACAATGAAACATACATAGCCCAATTGAAGGGAGGATTCATAAAAGGAGATAGGAAAAAACACATTTTACCAAATTTATATTTAACATATGATCTACAAAAGAATGGTGATATTAATGTGCAACAAATTCGCTCAAGTGATAATATGTTGATTTGTTCACAAAATATCTACGCAACGTCAACCTTCAAGAAGCTAGTGCACAAGATTAGGATACGAAGGCTCAAGGATGTGAAATGATGCTCTCATCAGGGAGAGTTTGATATGCGTTGCACTCTTTTTCCCTTACAATATTTTTTTACCACTAGGTTTTCCTTGCAAGATTTTTAACGAGGCAACCAAAAAGCACATGGTTAGATATGTGTACTCTTTTTTACTTTACTAGATTTTTCTCCCATGGGGTTCTATTTTAGTTAAGGTTTTAACGAGACACATTACTGTAACGACCCAAAGGGTCATCACCTATTTCCTCATCCATTCCGTGCTTCCGAGGTCTTGAAAACCTCATTTTTACTTTCCTCGATTTGCGTACATAGTCCGGGCGTGTAGCCGGAAGGCTATATGAATTCTGTGTGAAAAATGATGAATTTTGATATTAATATGATTAAATTTGACTTTGATCAACATTTCGGGTAAACGGACCCGGACCCGATATTGGAAGGCCCGTAGAAAAATATAGGACTCGGGCATGTGCCCGGAGTCGAATTCCGAGGTCTAGAGCCCGAGGAAAGCATTTTTCTGTGAAATTATTTTTTTAAAATTATTAAGAAAAAAGGAAATAAAAATTTATTAAAAGAATGTGGTATCGGGCTCATATTTTGGTTCGGACACCCGGTACAAGTCTTATATATGGTTTAAGCACTTTCTGTAAAGTTTGGTTGAAAACAGACGTCGTTTGACGTGTTTCGGACTTGAAATGGAAATTTTATGTTTTATGAAAACTTGGAAGGAATTATGAATTTTGAGGTTTAATTCATTGTATATGTGTTATTTTGGTGATTTGATCACACAGGTAAGTCCGTAGGATATTTTTGAGGTTGTGTGCATAATTGGTTTGGAGCCCCGAGGGCTCGGGTGAGTTTCGGATAGGCCATGCATTGCATTTTTGAACTTGTAAAAATCTGGTATGCTCATACTTTTGATCTTCGCATTTGCGAAGGATCACTCGCAATTGCGATATCGCAAATTCGATCCTGGATCGCAATTGCAAAATAAGGGAGGCTCACCTATTGATCGCAAATGCGATCGTTTAGCTCGCATTTCCCAAAACTGGGCAGTCGCAAATGCGACTTGCATGGTCGCAAATGTGAACCCTGTGTAGTTGAGGGGAGTTCGCAAATGCGAACTAAGGTTCGCAATTCCCAAAGTAGCAGGTCGGGGTTCGCAATTTCGAACCCCTGTTCGCAATTCCCATATCCGAGGCCCAGCAAATTTTATACTTAGCCAAATTTTTATCACTTTTTACCATTCTTTCAAAACCCAAACACCATAGGCGATTTTTCAAGAGCAAACTTCATCCCAAATCACTTGTAAGTTGATTTTTACTCAATTCTTTCCATCTTTAACATCATTAAACATGTTTTCCACTTGAAATCAAAGATTTTGATGGGTGAAATCGGGGTTTTTGGGTAGAACCTAGGTTTTCTATAAATTGAGGAGTTGGACCTCGATTTGAGGTCCGATTTCAAAACAAATTATATATTTGAGTTCGTGGGGGAATGGTTAACTGGGTTTTGGTTCGAACCTCAGGTTTTGACCACGTGGGCCCGGGGGCAATTTTGGAATTTTTTTGAAAAACTTGGGAAATTCATTCTTATGCATTCAAATTGATTCATATAGTGTTTATTAAAGTAATTGAGCAATTTGTGATTAGATTTGAGCGAATTGGAGGTGGAACCGCGAGGTAAAGCGATAGTTGAGGATTAAGTGAATTTCAAGGCTTTGAGGTAAGTGTTTGGTTTAACCCTAGCTTGAGGGAATAAGAGTTGAGTCTTGTTGCTAATTGCTATGTGATCGAGTACGATGTATAGGCATGCTGACGAGTATCTATACATTGGTGTCTAGCATGACCGTGGGTCCTTATAAAGTGATTATCATGAATTGGTTGTGAATTCCGTGCTTATTGGAGGATTATATATGTTGTGAATAATATGTGAACGGTGGTATGATTATTTGATACCTAGAAGCATGGGCTCGAATTGTGATACAGATATTGAAAGTATATGAAATGACTTGATTCTTTGGAGAGTTGGCTCAAAATGGTAGAGTGGACTATAACATAAGAAAAGTAAGAAAGAGAAAGCGTTGTTGATTATTCCCTTGTTGGGACGTTTGGTTGAACTTGTTAGATTCTCTCCCTTGCCGGGATTTCGTCAAATATTTGCTTATTTTTATGCCCCTTAATTGTGATTGTTGTTTGGGGAGTCAGACTGTTGAATGATATGGATCAGGTTGTGCGCCGCAACAATAATATATGAGGATCGGGTTGCGCGCCGCAACAATGATACATGATAAATGATAAATGATATGGGTCGGGTTGCACGCTGCAACAGTGGTATTTGTGGATCAGGTTGTATGCCGCAATAATGATAATTATGGACCGGGTTGCACGCCGCAACAGTTATTGATACCATGTATTTATATTGAGTATGGATTCCATGTTCATTGTGAATCTAAGCTGCTTTAGTTTGCTACTCGGGATTACTGTTACCATTGTTATCTCCCCATAGCATGTTTCCCCCTCCCATATTGTTAGTTGTTTGGTATTTTGTCTTCGTTGTATATTTATAACTGCACAGGTTTATGTGGTGTCCGGTCTATCATCGTCACTACTTCGCCGGGGTTAGGCTAGACACTTACCAGCACATGGGGTCGGCTGTGCTGATGCTACACTTCTGTGTATTTTTGCACAGGTCTAGGTTTTGAGGAGCAACGACAGCATTAGTGCGGGAGTAGGCTTCTATTTTATGAGACCGAGGTAGATTTGCAGGCGTCCACAGGCCTGGCGTCTCTTCCTTATGTTCTCTTTTAGACTGTTGCCTCCTTGTTTCGAGACAAACAACTTTTATGTTTCTTTCAGACCTTTGTATTTAATATATTCTTAGTGGTTCGTGAGTAATGTGACACAAAATCTTGGGTAGAGGCTATTATTGACTATTCCGCGTTTGATTCAGACTTATAAATTAGACTTTCGCTTATTATTATTATTATTATTATTATTATTATTAGCAAGCTGCATATCTTTCTTCTCTTTTCAAAGATGGGGTTGATGGGCTCCTGCTGAGATTCATTCCTCGTATCATCTAGGAGTGAATAGGGCTTACGGAACAGCAACTGAATATCGACTTTTTTAAGCGAGTTGACCTGAGGACCGCTTTTATTATTACTATTATTATTATTATTATTATTATTATTATTACGACTATTACTATTATTATTATTATTATTATTATTACTATTATTATTATTATTACGATTACTATTATTATTATTACTATTATTATTATTACTACTACTACTACTATTATTATTATTATTATTATTATTATTATTATTATTACTATTACTATTATTATTATTATTATTATTATTATTATTATTATTATTATTATTATTATTATTATTACTATTATTATTACTACTATTATTATTACTACTATTACTACTATTAGTATTACTACTATTATTATTACTACTATTACTACTATTAGTAATACTACTATTATTATTATTACTACTACTGTTATTATTATTACTACTACTACTACTACTATTATTATTATTATTATTATTATTATTGAATTATATATTTCTTATTGATGCTATAAATTATTGACAGATTTATTTATTAATGAAAAGGTAAATAAGTTAGCTTGCCTAGCTACCACGAGTAGGTGCCATCACGATCCCGATAGTGGAAAATCCGGGTCGTGATAACTAATTATTGAGTAGACATTCAAGGGAGAGTGTTATGAAAAGAATTGTAATTAGAGTGAATGTCTACCTTTTAGAGAGTTATACTTTGTGGCTAAGTCATTTCCCCTATAAATAGAGGGGTCTTACCCCATTGTAAATCATCCCAAATCAATAAGAATTCGTTCTCTCTACTTTTCTCTGCAATACTATTCTTTTTTTTTTATATCTTTATTAACTAGTTACCTCGTACCCTTCTTCACTTTGCTCCTTTTACTTGCTGAAACTTGTGTCTCGCCTATGAATCTCTCATTGCTTTTCACCACAAGGGTGGATAAATACTCTTTCCTTAAGGCTTCTTATCAAGAAGCTTACACGTCTTATTACATACATGATCTGCTGAAGACCTCATATTTACTTATCATGAGCATCATGCAAAATCGAGTTCCTCTGACTTAACACTTCCATAGCCATATTCAATCTCTTACCAACTATCTTTTGGTTGCAGGTATCGTCTTATTATGAATAAAATAGAAGGTAGGAGTTTAAATTCTTATAAGTGAGCTCTACCACACCATCTAGAGTAAGAAGAAACTGACAATCCTAAATTCCCTATAGCTTCCTACTTGTAAGTGTGGTGCACAACATACCCATAAACAAGACTCTACTAGACTTGGCTTGTAGACTCCCTATGGCATAATGGCTCTGATACCACTTCTGTTACGACCCAAACCGATGGGCCGCGACAGGCACCCGGTATCTTATTCAATCGAGTACCAACATAATGTATCACTTGTATCATACTATTATAGGTAAATGAGTCGGAGAGGCTATCGTGAGATAAGTAGAATAAATGTGAGAGAATACTTAACATTGACGACCCGACCTGATATAAGAATTTACATACATAGCATATGGGCCTATAAGGCCAACATGATCATTTGTAAACTCAAAACATAGGCCGACAAGGCCATACAAGTATCCGTATACATAATATCTGTCTACAAGTCCCTAAGAGTACATAAGTATTAAAAAGGTCGGGACTGGACCCCACCATACCAATCAATACATGTACTAATTATACTGGCCAAATAAGTAACTCCGGAGAAAAATAGAGTGCACCAACACCTTCTGCTGAGCTGATAGGCTACTTAGAGGACTCTCAATCTGTCTATCGGAAACTGTGAGCATGAAATGCAGCGTCCCCATGCTAAAGGGACGTCAATATAAATAATGTATCGAGTATATAAGGAATAAAAATCAGTAAAAAATACACATGAGAGAAACATGAAGTAAATGACTCAACATGTAAGTCTGGATAACTTTGTAAATCACGAAATACTTATAGTGTCTTGCATATGCATATGAATATCATGTCATGCATAGGTACATGTGCTCATAACATCATCAAGACTCTGAGGGCATCCCATCATATCATCTCGGCCGCTAACCATTAACGTATACAACTGATCAGGTGGTGGTGCGTATAGAATGCCGTAACCTTTTTCCATATCTCATATATATATAATATACATATATACGCGTATATAGCGCTATCTGATCATGGGTCAATGAAAATGAATGCAATGCATGAAAAGTACGTCAATAAAATCTTTTAGAGTGTCATAAGACTATTATACCTCTGATTAATATCATGAAATAAACTTTATCAACTTACATATTTTCTGAGATCTATGAATAGATGATAGAATAATATGATGCATGGGGAATAAAGAACATATACATCTCTAGCATTTTTATGAATAGAGTCTTTTATGGAAATTGTGCATCTGCTCGGTTTGTTTGTATCGTATATATCATGCCAAAAGAAAGAAGGGATAGCCTTAACATACCTAAGCGGATTCTTTTGACAATCCCTCTAACACATGTCAATTGTGATAAAACACATAATGACGAGATCGAAATAGGAGAAAATTCCTATGATATGCTTGATAATGATTGCACTGTATTCTCTTATAATTACAAATCCCGTTGTTGTTACGCAATATAACTTCGTATGAAGTTTTGTTGAAGCAAAATCACGTTGCCAATCTATCTCACTTTGTAAATTTGATCGTAATCTTGTGTATGCCTTTTTGTTGATACTTCATCTCTATGTTTGTTGAAATTTCAGTTAGCCATAAAACTCTTTCACTTTGTGAATTTAGAAAGGCTTCCTTAATAGCATTTTTCCACCCAAAAATGAGATATAGATGTAAGTAGTGGCACCACCTCCTTAGGCATGATATCATTGGCAATTTTCTGCCAAACTTTCATATCCCACGTGGATTATTCCCCCCCCCCTCTCCAACAATTATCTAAATCTTTACTTAAATAATTATCCACAAAACTCAATAACAAGTTAATGTCCCATTTAAAAATCCATAATTAGTCAATTATTCATATAATTAAGAATTATCTTAAATTATTTAAAATACTACTCATTTTTAACACACCTTATTCCCCTCACTATCATGGTCATGTGTTACCTTGTATGGCACTAGTCCATAAATACGAAATATTGTAGCCTGGACCATATTTTATCTCAAAATGTCAAATTTTGACGAAATTCACTTTCTTCGATTCACTTACCCTCTCACTTTCATGAATTTACTTATTACATGTTTGAAATAGCATAATATTTATAATCTCAAAATAATCTCATTCCCAAGCTTACATCGATTAATCTTACGACGAAACGTTAACGTACGAAAATGCAGTATGTAACATCTCATTTCTAAGATTTCATCAATTTACTTGTGGCTTACTTTCATATATGAAAACATGAGGTGTAACATCATTTTCCCCTTTGGAATATTCATCCTCGAATGTTGACTGATGCATTTATCATCTTCATAATCTATGGTTCTTGTGAATACTTTAATACTCTCCTTGCCATCTAGGCATTTGTTCTAGGAATAAATCCAAAGTCCAAGGTATCTCTACCTGTAGGTCTCTTTCTCACACCACGGACTGTGGTCAGAATTCTTTCAATCTCGTAACTCTTACTACCTTCCATTATGCAGTCTGCATGACTCTTTCCCTTGTATGTATGTCTATGCAACTCTTCCCTTCAGCTTTTAGCCAATCTCTAGGCCTCACTTTGGTAACATATACAGAACTTGACAAGATGCCCCTCTTGGCATCTATAAGTGTACTGAATTTCTTGATCGGTAGTTTGTCGAACTTACGACTATTGCTATATCTTGTTTCATAGCCCCGATTATCCAGCCGTGTGACTGTATTGCATCTAGCTAGGTCATACCATAAATTTTATTCGATTTATCATTACTGAGGCCTGCTACCAAACTCCAGGTTACTCTCATTTCTTATCCTATATAAATCTACATTCTTTACCGCTTCTTCATTACCGTTCGTCTTAAGAATGATTGCCTAATCTCATCTCATAATTTGTAACTTTTATCCATCCATTGTTGATTCACCTAATTGTTGATCTGCAATTTACTACTGATAACTTGAAATCTCTTACGTAGTATATTGTCACTAGGACTTACGTCTCATTGGGGGGGATATCTGAAGTGATTAGACTGATCCACCTAGGGGCGATACTATACTTTCATAACCCTATTTCACGACATCGCAATATGATTCATCTTACGTGATGTAACGACTTGGCCGGTGGTTTGGTGAATTATAGCCCCGTATTGCCATTTCTGCTTCCTTATATGTTACTTAGCTATATTTCATTGTATCGTGTTGGTTGTTTTGGGTCCGGCGTGGTTTCAGTGTGGAATGAGACACTTGGTCTCCTATTTAGAAGTTTAAGTTGGAAAAGTCAACCGTATATTGACTTATGAGTAAACGACCTTGGATTGGGATTTTTATGGTTTGGTTAGCTCTGTTAGGTGATTTTTGACTTGGGAGCGCGCCAGGAATGTAATTTGGAGGTTTGTGGTAGAATTTGGCTTGAATTGGTAATATTGGAAATTTGGGCAATTTTGGTCGGTAGTGGAAAATTTGATATCGAGGTCGGAATGGGATTTCAGAAGTTGGATTAAGTTTGTAGGGTCATTTGTGATGCGTGTGCAAAATTTCAGGTCATTTGGAGGTGATTTGATAGGTTTCAGCATCATTTGCAAAAATGGGAAGTTCATTAGTTCTTAGGCTTGGATTCGAGGGTGAGTTGGCGTTTTGATGTTGTTTTGAGCGATTCGAAAGTTCAACTAAGTTTGAATGATGTTATGTAACTTATTAGTATTGTTGGTTGTGGTCCCGAGGGTCTCGGGATGAATTCGGATGCTTAACGGAGGAATTAAACTTTGAAATGCAGCTGAAGTTGTTGTGTTCTGTGATAAACCACACTTGTGGAGTGGAGACGCTGGTGCGAGGTTGTAGGTGCGGCGAGGAAGCCGCAGATGCGAAAATGGAGGGCCAGGAGAGGAGTCGTAGAAGTGGGCATTTTTTCGCATCTGCAGGCCCGCAAATGCGAGACCTGGGGCGCAGGTGCGGTTTTAGAAAGTTAATTGACATACGTAGGTGCGGAAATGCCTGGGCAGAAGGTATAAATTAAACCCTTCGCGGATTTTGGGTCATTCCTCACCATTTTTATCCAATTTTGGAGCTTTTGGGAGCAATTTGAAGAGGGATTCAAGGTGTTTTTTTATTGAGGTAAGTAATTTGAGCTCTAATACTCGTGCTTATGATTATTTTCTATTGTTTAATCATGTAATAAGTGGTTATTAAGGTTAAAAATGAGGGGCTTGGGCTTGAGATTTTAGAGAGTTTGATTGAGGATTTTAGGGGTCAAATGGAGTCGGATTTTGATAAATCTTGTATGTATGGACTCGTAAGTGAAAGGGATTTCTAGTTTTGTGACTTTTGACGGATAATGAGACGTGGGTCTGGGGGCCGAGTTTTAGAGTATTTTGGGATTTGTGCCTAATTTGCTAATTTTTCTTATGGAATTTATTCCATTAGTGCATTTTGATGGTATTATTCTGGTTGTGAATAAATTCAGGGGGATTGGAGGCCGAGTCGAGGGGCAAGAGCATTGCGGAGTAGAAATTTGATTGGTTGGAGGTAAGTAACGATTGTAAATCTGGTACTGAGGGTATGAAACCCTGAATTTCGTATCGTTTTACTATTTTGAGGTGACGCACATTCTAGGTGACGGGCGTGTGGGCGTGCACCGTTGGGGATTGTGACTTGGTCCATCCCGTAGAAACTATAAAGTTGCGTATTTTGTTGAAATTATATGTTAATTATGTGTTTTAGAAAGAGTTTCTGTAAATTGGGATGAATGCTACATTTGGGCCTTGTGCCAGAGCTGTTTTGACCCTTAAGGGCCTTTCTTACTATCCTCTCGCTGTTTTTTGTTGAAAATCTATACTCAGTCTTGATACACTTATTAACTTTATAACTCAGTCTTTATTACTCTGTTTTGATGCATATAAAATGTTGGTTTGGGCTGAGTACCCTGTTTTTATTGAGAGCTCGAGTGGCTTGAGAGATTTCTGACTAAGTAAGGCCGAGGGCTTGATTTGTGAGGATATTTATGGGATCGGGCTGCACGCCTAGCATGTTGTTACTGATTCACGATTGAGTGAAGTCGAGGGTCTGATTGATTTATGTCACGAGGTGGCATGTTATAGCGTTTGGGCTAAAGGATCCCCTCCGAGGTCTGCACACCCCCAATGAGCGTGGGTACCCTGAGTGTGAATGATGTTATGCCTGAAGGGCTGTATACGATTGACTGTGAGGTTGCCCCAGGGGCTATATCTGAGTGATGTTTTTCCCGAGAGGATGCTTATGAGTGATATTTTATCCGAGGGGCTATTTATGTTTTCATCATTTTTGCTCACTATTGCACTGAGCCTCTGTTTGAGAACTTTTGAAAAATATCTTCAAATTATACTGAAACTGAGTTTAAACGAAATGAATTGATTCATACTCTTCTTTTAAAAGCTTGTAGTACTTTTACTGAGATTTCATGATATGAATTTATATGTTTTATTGCTCGTCATAGCTTCTCGGCCTTTAGTTACTTTGGTTACTTACTGAATTGACGTACTCACGTTACTCCTTGCACCTTGTGTACAGATCCAGGCATATCAGGACCCGGTAGTAGTTGTTGACTAGTCCAGTTGTAGACTTTTCTCGGAGTTGGCAAGGTAGCTGCTGGCGATCACAGCCCTGTTATGCTCCCTCCTATCTTTCTCTAGTTTATTTTGTAGTTACATTTCTAGACTATGGTAGCCTTAGTATCTTCAGATAGATTTTTAGTAGATGCTATAACGACACCCTAATATCGGGCTTTTCTTTCCGAATTTTCATTATTCAAATTTTCTTTATAAAGTTTTATTATTAACTAGCTTGAAGTTTATCTTTAAATTGAAATATCGGGTTATTTTTGGTAAAGAGTCGGCTTGGCTAGTACCACGATAAGCGCCATCACGACATGGTAGTTTGGGTCGTGACAAGATGGTATCATAGCCTAGGTTACATAGGTCTCATAGGTCATGGGCGAGTTTAGTAGATTCTTGCGGATCGGTACGGAGACGTCTGTACTTATCTTCGAGAGGCTACAGAACCTTTAGAAAAACTTCACATTCTTGAATTCTTGTTGTGCTAATATGTTGATTCTGGTAACTAAACTTCCGTTATTCTATTCTCTCACAGATGATGAGGACACGTGCTACCGATGAGGACAGACGACCATCAGTACCACTAGTTGGGATCGCGAGAGTCCGAGGTTGTGGTAGGGGTAGAGGTGTATCCTGCACTACATACAGGGCAGCACCTACAGATCCACCAGCCACCCCAGTTCATGATCAGGTCCCAGATGTGGATGCTCCGGCGGGACCAACCTAGGCACCGGCTATGCCTATTATTATCCAGGTCTTTAGGAGACCTTAGCTCAAATTTTGACCGTGAGCACCAGTCTTGCTCAGGCAGTTCTTGTTTTTACTACAACAGCGACTTCCTAGGCCGGTGGAGGCACTTAGACTCCCGCCGCCCGTACACCCGAGCAGGTTGTTCAAGGGCTACAGACATCGGGGGAACTACCACTCAGTCGATTCCACCTGCTCAAGATTATGTGGCACCAGTCATGCCTGATAACGAGCAGTGTAGATTGGAGAGGTTGGTAGACTTCAGCCTCCAACTTTCAGTGGTGTAGAGGGCGATGATGCCCAAGGTTTCTTAGATAAGTGTCAAAGGATTCTTCATACAACGGATATTCTGGAGACCAGTGGGGTCTCATTCACTACCTTTCAATTCTCCGGAGCTGCCTTTACTTGGTGGGAGGCTTATGAGAGGCATAGGCCTGTCAGTGTAGTGCCCCTTACCTGACAACAATTTTTTGTTCTCTTTCTGGAGAAGTATGTGCTGCAGTCCTGCAGAGAGGAGCTGTGCAGGCAATTTGAGCAGTTACGTTAGGATGATATGACTATGATGCAGTATGAGATGAGGTTCTCCGAGTTAACCTGTCATGCTATCTAGTTGGTTCCCACAGACAGGGAGGGGATCAGGAGGTTGATTGACGGCCTCACTTATTAGTTACGGATTCTTATGACTTGAGAGAGGGTATCTGGTGCTTCTTTTGAAGAGGTTATTCACATTGCTCGGGACATAGTGTTGATTCGCCGTTAGGGCCGAGTGGAGAGGGAGGCCAAGAGGCCTTGTGGATCCTGTAGATTTGGTGGTGCTCCTCGTGAGGGTTAGTTTCAGCACCGCAAAGGTCGTCCATTCAGACATGCTTAGTCAGATCACCTAGTTCACCATGGGGCATTATCGGGCCATGATTCTCACAGTTCTCATCAGGGCCATTCATCACTTAGTGCCCTCCCATCCCAGGGTTTGTCCCATGCTCCATCAGTTCAGGGCTCCTCCATGCCAGGTTCTTCTACCAGTCATCCTGATGCTAGGGATTCCCTTCAGTTCCTGTCACCAGCACCAGTGGTTGTTATGAGTGTGGGGAGTTGGGGCATATGTGAAGGAAGTGTCCTCATCGTCATGGGGGTCCACCTCAGCAGAGGAGTCAGCCATTGACTTCAGCACCAGTTACTTCACCACCTGCCCAGTCAGCTAGGGGTGGAGGACAGTCACCTAAGGGTCGCCTTAGAGGGGGAGGTCGATCAAATGGTGGTCTGGCCCATTTCTATGCACTACCAGCCAGACCAGGTGCTATTGCTTCCGATTTTGTGATCACAGGTATTCTCTCAGTTTGCCACAGGGATGCCTCTGTATTATTTGATCTTGGTTCCACTTTTTCATATGTGTTATACTATTTTTCTCATTATTTGGATATGCCCCACGATTCTCTTGTTTCATCTATTTATGTATCTACTCCGGTGGGTAGTACTATTATTATAGACCGCGTATATCGGTCTTGTATGGTCAATATTGGGGTTTTGGAGACCCGAGTGGACCTTTTGCTGCTTAGTATGGTTGACTTTGATGTGATATTAGACATGGATTGGTTGTCTCCGTGTCATCTATGCTGTATTTTCACGCTAAGACGGTGATGTTGGCTATATCAGGGGTGCCATGGATTGGGTGGCAAGGTTCATCGGACTATGTACCCTGTGGAGTGATTTCATTTTTGAAGGCCCAACGGATGGTTGGGAAAGGTTGTCTTCTTATTTGGCCTTTGTTAGGGATGTCAGTGCAGAGAATCCTTCTATTGAATTAGTTTTGGTGGTGAGAGATTTTCCGGATGTATTCCCTGCAGACTCGTCGAGTATACCGCCGGACAGGGATATTAACTTTGATATTGATTTGGTGTCGGGCACTCAGCCCATCTATATTTCACTGTATCGTATGAAACCAGTGGAGTTAAAGGAGTTGAAGGATCAACTTTAGGAACTCCGTGATAAAGGATTTATTCGGCCTAGTTTGTCAACTTGGGGTGTGCCTATCCTATTTGTGAAGAGGAAGGATGGCACTATGAGAATGTAAATTGATTATAGGTAGTTACACAAAGTCACAATCAAGAACAAGTATCCTTTGTCTAGTATTGATGATTTATTTGATCAACTTTAGTGAGTGAGAGTGTTTTCCAAAATTGATCTCAGGTCAGGGTATCACCACTCGAAGATTAGGGACTCGGACATTCTTAAGACAACATTCGGTATCCGACATGGTCATTATGTGTTTCTTGTGATGTCTTTTGTGCTGACCAATGCCCTAGCAACATTCACGCATTTGATGAATAACGTGTTTTAGCCTTATCTCGACTCGTTTGTTATTGTATTCATTGATGATTTCCTGGTATACTCGTGTAGCCAGGAGGAGCACACTGAGCATTTGAGAGTTGTATTGCAGCGGTTGAGGGAGGACAAACTTATTGCATAGTTCTCCAAGTTCTAGTTTTGGCTCAATTCAATTGTGTTCTTGGGGCATGTGGTGTCCAGTGAGGGTATTCAGGTTGATCCGAGGAAGATGGTGGTCCAGAGTTGGCCCAGATCGTCCTCAGCCATAGAGATTCGTATCTTTCTTTGTTTGGTGGGTACCTTCGGTTCATTCAAGGATTTTCATCCATTACATCACCCTTTGCCAAATTGACCCAAAAGGATTCTCCTTTCAGGTGCTCGGATGAATGTGAGGCGAGCTTTCAGAAGCTCAAGACCGCCTTGACCATAGCTCTAGTGTTAATTTTTCCATCAGCTTCAGGTTCCTATATAGTATATTGTGATGCTTCTCGGGTTGGTATTGAGTGTGTTTTAATGTAGGTAGGTAGAGTGATTGCTTATGCTTCTCGTCAGTTGAAGCCCTATGAGAAGAAATACCATGTTCATAATTTGGAGTTGGGTGCCATTGTTCACGCGTTGAAGATCTGGAGGCATTATCTCTATGGTGTGTCTTGTGCGGTGTTTACTGATCATCGAAGCCTCTAGCACCAATTCAAGCAAAAGGATCTCAATTTGAGGCAACGGAGATGGTTAGATCTGCTTAAGCACTAGATATTACTATCTTCTACCATCTGGAAAAGGCCAATATGGTGGCCGATGCCTTGAGTAGGAAGGCGGTGAGTATGGGCAGTTTGGAATTTATTCCTGCTGGGGAGAGACCTCTTTCGGTTGATGTTTAGGCTTTGGCCAACTGGTTTATGAGGTTGGATATTTCGTAGCCTAGTCGGATCCTAGCTTGTGTGGTTTCTCGATCTTCCTTGCTTGATCGTATCAGAGAGCGCCAGTATGCTAATCCTCATTTGCTTGTCCTCAAGGACAAAGTTTAGCAAGACGATGGCAGAGATGTGACTATTGGTGATGATGGGGCATTCAGGATGCAGGGCTGAATATGTGTGCCTAATATAGATAGACTTCGGGAATTGATTCTAGAGGAGGCCCACAATTCATGGTATTCCATCGATCCGGTGCCGCGAAGATGTATCAAGATTTGAGGCAGAACTATTGGCGTAGGAGGATGAAGAAAGATATAGTTGGATTCGTATCTCGGTGTCTCAATTGTCAACAGGTGAAATATGAGAATCAGAGACCGGGTGGCTTGCTTCAGCAAACAGAGATTCCGGAGTGGAAGTGGGAGCGGATCACCATGGATTTTTTAGTTGGACTCCCACGGACTTTGAGAAAGTTTGATGCTATTTGGGTAATTATGGATCGGCTGAACAAGTCTGTGCACTTCATTCCTGTCTATACCACCTATTCTTCAGAGCGGTTGGCTGAGATTTATATATGATAGATTGTTCGCCTACATGGTATCCCAGTTTCTACCATTTCAGATAGAGGTACTCAGTTTACATTGTAGTTTTGGAGGGCCTTGCATCGAGAGTTTGGTACTCAGGTTGATTTGAGCACAACTTTTCACCCTCAGACGGATGGACAGTTCGAACGCACTATTCATATATTGGAGGACATGTTGCGCGCTTGTGTCATTGATTTTGGGGTTTCACGGGACCAGTTTCTATCACTTGCGGAGTTTGCTTAAAACAACAGTTCTAAGTAGAGTATTCAGATGACTCCATATAAGGCTTTATATGGGAGACGGTGTAGATCTCTAGTAGGTTGGTTTTATCCAGGCGAGGCTAGGTTTTTGGGTACAAACTTTGTACATGATGCTTTGGATAATGTGAAAGTGATTTAGGAGCGGCTTTATATAGCACAGTCAAGACGAAAGAGTTATGCTGATAGAAAGGTTCGTGATGTGTCTTATATGGTTAGGGAGAAGGTTCTACTGAAGGTTTCACCCATGAAGGGTGTTATGAGATTTCGGAAGATGGGCAAGTTGAGCCCTCGGTTCATTGGACTTTTTGAGGTGCTTCGGAGGATTGGAGAGGTGGCTTATGAGCTTGCTTTGCCACCTAGCTTGTCGGGTGTGCATCCGGTATTTCATGTTTCTATGCCCTGGAAGTATATCGGCGATCTGTTTCATGTTTTGGATTTCATCATGGTTCAGTTAGATGGTGATTTGACTTATGATGTGGAGCCTAGTGGCTATTTTGGAGTGCAAGGTCCGAAAGTTGAGATCAAAGGATATAGCTTCCGTGAAAGTGCAGTGGAGAGGTCGGCCCATAAAGGAGGCTACTTGGGAGACTGAGCGAGAGATGTGGAGCAGATATCCACACCTATTTGAGGCTTCAGATATGTTTCTATACTCGTTCGAGGAGGAATGTTTTTTAAGAGGGGGAGGATATAATGACCCCGCCGGCTGTTTTATGAATTATAGCCTCATTTCCCCTATTTCCACTTCCTTATATGTTCCTTAGCTGTATTTCATCGTATCGTGTTGGTTGTTTTGGATCCGGAGTAGGTTCGGTGTGGAATGAGACACTTAGTCTCCTATTAGAAGCTTAAGTTGGAAAAGTTAATCGGATGTTGACTTATGAGTAAACGACCTCGGATTGGGATTTTTATGGTTTGGTTAGCCCCGTTAGGTGATTTTGGACTCGGGAGTGCATTCGGAATGTAATTTGGAGTCCGTGGTATAATTTGGATTGAATTGGCAAAATTGGAAATTTGCGCGATTTTGGTCGGTAGTGGAAAACTTGATATCGGGGTTAGAATGGGATTCCGGAAGTTAGAGTAGGTTCGTAATGTTATTTTTTATGTGTGCAAAATTTCAGGTCATACGGAGGTGATTTGATATGTTTCGGCATCGTTTGCAAAAGTGGGAAGTTTAGAAGTTCTTAGGCTTGAATCCGAAGGTGATTTGGTGTTTTGATGCTGTTTTGAGCGATTCGAAGGTTCAACTAAGTGTGTTATACTCGAGGGGCTATACTTGAGTGATGTTTTGCCCACGGGCTATTTATGTTTTCATCATTTTTTCTCACTGTTGCACTGAGCCTCTATTTGAGAACTGTTGAAAAATATCTTCAAATGATTTTTATTGAAGTTGAGTTTAAATGAAATGATTTGATTCAAACGCTACTTTAAAAACCTGTAGTACTTTTACTGAGATTTCATGATATTAACTTATATGTTTTATTGCTCTTCACTACTTCTCAGCTGTTATTTACTTTGGTTACTTACTTAGTTGGCGTACAAATATTACTCCCTGCACCTTGTGTGCAGATCCAGGCATATCAGGACCCGATAGCGGCTGTTGACTAGTTCAGCTGTAGCCTTTTCTCGGAGTTGGCAAGGTAGCTGCTGGCAATCATAGCCTTGTTCTTCTCCCTCCTATCTTTCTCTAGTTTATTTTGTAGTTAATTTTCTAGACTATTGTAGTCTCAGTTTCTTCGGATAGATTTTTAGTAGATGCTCTTGACTAGTGACAACCCGATGTCGGGCTTTTCTTTCCGCACTTTCATGATTCAGAATTTATTTATGAACTTTTATTGTTAAATAGCTTGAAGTTATCTTTAAATTGAAATATCGGGTTATTTTTGGTAAAGATTCGGCTTGCCTTTTACCACGATAGGCGCCATCACGACATAGTAGTTTGGTTCGTGAAACGTGGGTATTTTAATCTTGTACAATTTATGAAATCCCCCTTTTTTTGTTCTTCAATTCATTACTCAATCGAAGGTTCAAACATCATCCTTTATCTATCACAATTAGAACCTTATTTTACCACTAGGGAAGCATTCTATCTCTTCTTGATGCTACAAGTCTTAGATTGCTTTGAGTTCATTCAGGATATACTGAGCTTTCTATAACTTAGAGAAAACATTAGCTCTCTTATTTTCACGGGCTTAATCCTGAGGACTTATCCATTCTCGTCACCTTCTCACTCGCCCTTTCTTATCCTTACTCCTGGCTTCTGGAACCTTGTCTCTTTACCATACAATAGCTTGGACCTACACATATCTATTTATATTATTTGCAACCTTCCTTGAACTTGCTTGCACCGTAGATTTTCTTGTGTTGTTATGAAACATAAAGCGAGACATCACATCGTCTCTAACTCTTTTCTACTCTCTTAGCTAGACCTCTCAGTATTTAGAAATCATAGGTTGGAAGATATGCCACTTACGATGCCGCTGCCATTCCTGGATACTGAATCCCAGCGCTTCTAGCCTTCTATCCAATGTATGGACTATTCACAACCTTCTGCATTTGGGTATCTCATACGTAGTTCACCTTTACCTTACTTACCTTAAAATCTCGCATCACATCTTCTATCTCTTTCGTGACCTCCCTTCCACATAGGTATAATTTACATCCACAACTTGAAACTCTATTATAATACTTGCACCTCTGGTGCATACATAATCTATTGTGATTTTCATACTGACTTCTTATGAGTCTGGTACTTTTCTAACAGGATTTATCGTAGAGCCGTTATAAAATATGGTTATTATACTATCTCTCTTATACCTATAATATTAAGAGTGATCCTGCAATGCTCTCAATCACAATTTCTATAATTTTCTGGGTCCAATAGTCAGATTCCTAATTTACTTAGTTGATGTAACTCTTTAGTTTCCTCCTCCTTCTGATCATCCTTTATGTAAGCTTAAGCTATCTTCCGATCGCGGCTCCAGGTATTAGTTATTACTTTAGCCTTTCATGGATGCTATGAAATATCCGTGATACCATCATCTAACAATTCAATCCTTTGTCTATGACCCGGACTCAATTCTTTCTTCTAACTTATACGAGAGTCTTCTAAGGTGGTATGAACGTCAATATATATGTTGCATGGATAATAATCTGAAATCTTAAGTCCGTTTATAACATAACTAACTCTGGATCATTGGTCGAATAATTCTTTTCGTTCCATCTTAGCTTTCTTTAAACCTAAGCAATTAATTTTCCTAGTGTTTCTGCCGCCTTGTTGAATGCATACTTAGCTTATCTTAGTTCCCACGTATGTCGAAATATTTTGCAACTCAAATGGTCTCGAATATTACTTTTGGTTTCATTTCCCGCTCATTAGCCACGATAGGTGCCACTTTCTTATGGGGTGCATACAATGTTGTAGTGAGACTATTTTTACATGACCATTTCTTCTTCAAGTTTCTATGTTTTAGTTGAAGCCTTCTTCCTTATTTCCTCAGCTAGTCTTTTATTGTAGTACTTATGGAGGACCCTCTGACTCATGTAAAGCAGCGAGCTTATTACATCGCATACTCGATGGAATTTTTGATGTCCTCCCCACCTATAATTATCTGTAGTTACTTACCTGCACGCCCTTGTGCTTGTAGGGTTGCTTCTGAACTGATATTTTATTGCCTGCCTAATGGCACTCTCTTTTATTTTTGTAACACTCATATGCTACCTTTAACTACCCCAACTCCTATATGAATATTTCTCAAGTATTACAATGTCATAACTGCGAGGCTGAATTCATTATATCAGGTTTTACTATGTTCATCTTGCATGATCTACTGATCTATTTGTAACCTTTTGTCTATCCATAACTAGGCTCTTCCTGAATCAACTACTAACTACTCTGTCCGCCCATTCTCATCTCATAACTTACGTCTCGCACTAGCTCCTTATTTATCAATAACATCACGGGCAGGAGCCCTTATTTCCTCTCCTTAACGTCGTGCTTGCTTAATGTTCTGGAATCATAGCATATACGTAGGATTTGGATAAGTGCAATCTCATTCTTTTCTCATTTTTATCGCATTTTTCCTTTACCATTCCATAGTTACTAGAACCACTTAATCCTGACTTAATGACACGTCACTCCATATTCCCCCCTTTTAGGAAGGTGCTAAGATTTAGTGCTACAATGATCTACTCATAGATGCTTTACCTTTTATCTTTGACTTCTATTCACATCATCGGTGATCTTTACTCGCCTTGCGGAAATCCTTCTGTACCAAGGATTAAAAAAAATCCTTATTCACGAGGGTGACACCATGTGTAACTAGCACAAATAATCCCTTAAGCTTAACTTTACTCACATTGCTTGGTTTAGGGAAGCGTCCTCCTGAATGGCCTTTAAGGGTTATTCTTCTGGTAGTCGTATTGGAGTCACGAACTTATTTCTCGAAATGAGTACACAACTTTATGGCCTATACTCTTTTGTTGTCTCCAGGCCTTGTACCTCTCATCTTTTCTTTCCCTTGAGTATAGATTATGTAATAAGTCATTTTATTTTTTTCTACCGTTGTTATCCAGGTATCACATCTTACTCATGATGCTTTATTAACTCTTCTTATTTTCCCTTAACATTTATATCTATCACTTTATTCTGAAAACTCGAACAAGATATTCTTTTGCTCTTAGCTCCCTTTCTCTATCCATTGGCTCTTAGAGTTGCCTAACATTTTCTCTACTTGGGACGGAAGCCATACTAAGATAATATTTATCACTTCCAAGCTTCCAGTGCCCATTTTTATGGTACTCATATCTAGTTGTACTATTTTTAGAGTGCACCATATGGGTGTCTCACAAGGAGATCTATAAGCACATATGCAATATCCTTCAGAAATGTCAACTAACGCGAACAATCCATTCACCATTTTGGGTTACTCTAACCCCAGATGGATCCTGATATCCCGTGATTCTCTTAAACTACATTTGTTAGCCCCACAGGGCATAACTGAGAGGGGTGAGGACAATTATACATACCTCTATCACTGTTGAAGATAACTCAAAATGCTTATATTTCTCTGCTTGAATTGTAAACACTGTTAATCTTCATTAACTAGCTACATCGTACCCTTCTTCACCTTGCTTATTTTACTTGGTGAAAATTGTGTCTCGCCTCTGAATCTCTCATTGCTTTTCACCACAGGGGTGGATAGATACTCTCGCCTTAAGGCTCCTTATCAAGAAGCTTACACGTCTTAGTACACACATGATCTGCTGAAGACTTCACATTTACTTATCATGAGCATCATGCAAATCGAGTTCCTCTAACTTAACACTTCCATAGCCATATTCAATCTCTTACCAACTATCTTTTGGTTGCAGGTATTGTCTTATTATGAATAAAATAGAAGGTAGGAGTTTAAATTCTTATAAGTGAGCTCTACCACACGATCTAGAGCAAGAAGAAAGAGTGACAATCCTAAATTCCCTGTAGCTTCCTACTTATAAGTGTGGTGCACAACACACCCATTAACAAGACTCTACTAGACTTGGCTTGTAGACTCCATATGGCATAATGGCTCTGATACCACTTCTGTCACGACCCAAACCGATGGGCCGTGACAGGCACCTGGTACCTTACTCAACCGAGTACCAACGTAACGTATCACTTGTATCATACCATTAAAGGTAAATGAGTCGGAGAGGCTGTCGTGAGATGAGTAGAATAAATATGAGAGAATACTTAACATTGACGACCCAACCTGATATAAGAACTTACATACGTGACATATGGGCAATTTGTAAACACAAAACATAGACCGACAAGGCCAGCAATTTGTAAACTCAAAACAAAGACCGACAAGGCCATACAAATATTCGTATACATGACATCTATCTACAAACCTCTAAGAGTACATAAGTATTAAAAAGGTCGGGACTGGGCCCCACCGTACCAATCAATACATGTACTAATTAGACTGGCCAAATAAGAAACTTCGGAGAAAAATGGAGTGCATCAACACCTTCTGCTGAGCTGATAGACTACTTGGAGGACACTCAATTTGTCTATCAGAACCTGCAGGCATGAGACACAGCGTCCCCATGCAAAAGGGACGTTAGTACAAATAATGTACCAAGTATGTGAGGAATGAAAATCAGTAAACAACAGACATAAGAGAAACTTAGAGTAAAAGACTCAACATGTAAGTCTGATAAGTCTGCAAATCATGAAATACTTATAGTGTCATGCGTATGAATATCATGTCGTGCATAGGTACATATTTTCATAACATCATCAAGCCTTTGAGGGAATCTCATTGTGACGACCCGACTCGTTGTCTCATGAGTTACCGCTCCATTTCCCCATTTTTATGTTTCTTCATGTTTCATTATTAGTATTTGGTGTGTTAGAGTTGATTTGGATTGGTTTTGGTAGGAAATGAGACACTTGGTCTCTTTTAAGAAGGCTTAAGTTGGAAGAGTCAACCGAACGTTGACTTTTGAGTTAGAGGGCTCGGATGTAATTTTTGGTGATTCAGTTAGCTTCGGGAGGTGATTTGTGACTTAGGAGCGTGATCGAAATTGATTTTGGAGGTCCGGTGTAGAATTAGGCTTGAATTGGTGAAGTTAGTATCTTGGCGAATTTCGGTTGATAGGTGAGATTTTGATCCGAGGGTCGGATGGAATTCTGAGAGTTTCCGAGAGTTAATGTAGCTTCGTTAAGTGATTTTGGATATGTGTGCAAAATTTCAGGTCATTCGGGCGTCGTTTGGTTGGGTTTTTGATCGAATGCGTGTTTCGGAAGTTTTTAAAGAACTTAGGCTTGGATTTGATGTGATTTGATGGTTTTAGAGCTAATCATGGTGTTTTTATGATTGGAACAATTTGAATAATATTTTAGGTCGTATTGGTATTTTTGGTTGAGGTCCCGGGGGCCTCGGGGTGATTTCTGATGGTTAACGGGAAGTTTTGAACTTGTGAAAAGGGAAAAGTGTTGCTGCTTTTGGTATTTCTGCTTCTATGGAATTTGGACCGTAGAAGCGAGGCCGCTTAAGCGATGGATAGACCGCAGAAACGATGAGGAGGCCTGGGCGCCTGGTTCCGCAGAAGCGATAGTGTAGCCGCAGAAGCGAAATCGCTTATACGATGTGGTGACCGCAAAAGCGGTTTGGTTCGAGAGGGCAGTTTACGCAAAAGCGGAAGAAAAGGCGCAAAAGCGGTCCCGCAGAAGCGGGAAGGGAACCGCATAAGCGAAAGTGCTCGGCTGAATATTAAATATTTCCTCCGTGAGTTAGGTATTATTTTCCTCCATTGTTGAGCATCTTGAGAGCTTTTTGGGAGCAATTGAAGAGGGTTTCGACTGGGGTTTATTGGAGGTAAGACCTTTGAGTTAGAAACATGATTATTATGTGAAATTAANGAATTCGGTAATGTAAGTTTTGTAATTTTTCGAGAAGTGGGCCCGGGGCTCGGGTTTTGCTAGTTTCGAGATTTTTGCTATACTTCGATTGTTTTCGATTGGGTATACTTTGAGTTGAGCATTAGTGTTTTACTAATGCCCGAGGGGCGTATGATTATTTTTGGACTGATTGAGGCTGAGGGCCATATGTGAGGATATGTTGAGTGATGTGAGGAGGCTTCCAGGCCTCGAGTGTATTGTGAGAAGGCTTCCAGGCCTTGAGTGAATTGTGAGGAGGCTTCCAGGCCTCGAGTGTATTGTGAGGAGGCTTTCAGGCCTCGAGTGTATTGTGAGGAGGCTTTCAGCCTCGAGTGTATTGTGAGAAGGCTTTCAGGCCTTATTATGATAGCGCTTGGGCTGTAGGAGCCCCTCCGGAGTCTTTACACCCACAGTGAGCGCGGGTACCCATCTAGAACGGACAAATTTTAGATAGTCGTAAATATGGCACTGTTATACGTGTTTTGGTCAGGTAACAATGACTGACCAGTCAGGTAACAAGGACTGACCAGTGGTAACAATGGCACTGTAACACGCATTTTTGGTCAGGTAACAATGACTGACCAGTCAGGTAACAAGGACTGACCAGTGGTAACAATGGCACTGTAACACGCATTTTTGGTCAGGTAACAATGACTGACCGGTCAGGTAACAATGACTGACCGGTCAGGTAATAATGACTGACCAGGAACATAAATTATGCCTGAGGGGCCGGAACTATTTTTGAGATATCGCCCGAGGGGCAAACTTTGATGCACTTATCTTGCATATTTACTTGTATTTTTACCTGTTATACTGTGGTCATTATGCCCGAGGGGCAGATTTTCTGTGCTTATCAGCACTGACTGTCCAAAATCACTTTTGAATTATTGAAAAGATCACTTTCAAAAGAGATTTGAACTATGCCAAGGTATTTCTAAAGATTTCACTGTCTTCTCTGGAAATTGTACCCGGCTTCTATATAGCATGTTGGTTGCTTTACGTGATTTCTTGGTGCTCAGTTATTATTTACTTTTATTACTCACTGAGTTGGAGTACTCACTTTACTCCCTACACCTCGCGTGCAGATGCAGGTATTATTCACCCGGTAGCGGGTTTTATCTGGTTGAAGGTATTGCTATTGTAGCTGAGCAAGGTGACCGCCAGCGTTCGCGGCACCGGACTCTGCCTTTTGATTCCAGATTTTGTTTGTATATTATTGGCCCCGTAGCGGTGTTTGGACTTCTTTAAATGCTCGTCACCGTCGAGCTATGGTGGGTTGTAAATATCAATTATTATTGTCATTTAGTTGTATTTATCTAATCATTTATGTTTACTAATTTCAAAAGAGGCGTTGTTGTTCTGTTGGTTGGCCTTGTCCTCACGAGAGGCGACATCACGACTAGTTAGGGAATTGGGTCGTGACAAGTTGGTATCAGAGCCTAGGTTACTAGGTCTCGCGGGTCATGAGAAGGTTTAGTAGAGTCTAGCGGATCAGTATCGAGACGTCTGTATTTATCCTTGAGAGGCTGCAAAACCTTTAGGAAAACTTCACTTTCTTGGAATTCTTACCGTGCGTACTTGATTCAGCTTGAGATATAACTCTTGAAATTCCTTTGACACATCTGTATGCGTATGTGAGCGCTCAGTTTCAGATGTGCCTTGATGGCTTGTGATTCCCCGATCAAGGGGCGAGATGTGATCTCCGTGAGTTTGATGTTGGGCCAGTCTAGAGGACTTGAGGCCGTATCTTTGCCTATGCTTGAGCACCGAGGTGCTGATTGTGTGAGCAAGTGTTTTGAACTTATATGTTCGGTATTGTCCCTATTAGCCAGAATGGTAGTTTGGTATTTATGTGATGAGTATGTTAGTACTGCGAGATGTATCTATATGACTTGGTAGTGACGAAGAAGTCAGCTGGATAATAGATGAACTATTAAGTGGTTCGATTCCTAGTGTGATTTGATTTGTAGCCCGAATATGGGCGCGTGAAGAATATTTTTGTGTTTCCTAGTTGGGGAGTGAAGTGCACTACATGTGGCGGAATGAGTTCAGACCCAAGAAGACTAAATGACTGTGTAACGTATATGATGGTGGAAGACATGCTGAAATACTAAATTGAGGCGAAGCAGGTGGGATATCTCATGCGGAGTGTTCTCAAGTGGTATGATCCTTATGTGTATGTTAGAAGATCTCATGTGTAATTGAAGGGTACGTGTTGAAATTTGAAAATTCGGGTCGCTTAAGAGAGTGGACTCAACTGATGCGGGGATAAATGCGAGATTTGCAGAGGATTACGGTACTAGATAATCGGTGTTTTCACAAACTTGTAGACGATTTGAGTTTAAGCTCACTATGATATTGTGGCATCATTAGAGTAAAAGTATTATGGGTTATAGAGTGTGTCCTGATATATGGCTTTGAGCCAAGTTGGGGAGGTTGCTGTTGATTAGCTGATTGTACGGTTATGTGCTATATTGGTTCCTTTTCGAGGTATGCTGGCGGATCAGTTCTAGTTGCAGAAATTGAGCACGATTGAAGCAAAATTTTGACAAAGGTTATATGGTTCTTCGTAGATGTGTGGAAATAATAGGATGTCTTGAGTTGTTGATGATAAAGAATGCTCAGTGTATACAGAAGGAAGATATAGGTTTGTATTGGAATGAGATCATGTCCTGCGGTGTTAGAGTGCTAATAAGGCACGAATGGTTATGTCCGTTTGATCAGGTAAATTGCAGTTCGAATATGAAATAGATGACTCTTGAGAATGGTTTCAATGTGTTCAAGATTCTACATGTAACAATCAGGTGACTTAAGGTCGTGTATATGGTTAGAAAATGTGTTTCATTGAAAAATGTCAAGATGTGTGGTATTTTTATGTTAATTATTGGATTCGATGCATCAGTATCAGGAAAATAAAGGTAACAGAGTTGGGTTCACAGGAAGTTTTTCATAGTAGATTATTTTGGGAATGTGGTGTTCCTGGGAATATTTGAGAGAGTATTCAGTGGCTTGTGGGTCTTAGACAGTGTGGACTTGTGCTTAGGTCTCGTGTAGTAAGCCTGAGTTGAGGAACTGTGGTGCTACAGCAAGAGGGAATATCAAGTTGAAAATGAATCAGAAGGAAACCTAGATAAATGAACTAGCTTGTTTGTGGACCGAATCGGTATGGTAAGGATATGATTAATTCTTTGTGTGTGTTCGAGGCAATAAGTTCGTACAAGTATTTTGCAGCAAAGCTCTTGAGTTCTGACAGCTTGTTTAGCTTGGTCTAGTTAGAAGGATTCAGTCCTGACAGTTTAGCCTGTGCAAATGGAATTGGGAGAGAATTCTTATTGGGTTTCATCGTGGTTTGGAGATGTATATTTCCTATGGACATGCGGAGCATGGAATGTGTAATGATTCTTCTTCTAGATGGGATTGATGGAAGATCTTGGCTAGATGAGTTACAGTTCAGTTCTGAAAAGAAGTTCATAAAATTCTTAGGCAACGGGTAGCCTCAGGTAATCAAGGAAATGGTACTGCTAAATGGAGGTAATTTGACGAGAGTACATGTCACGGAAGAAGAGTAATATGTATTCATACTTTGGAATTTGGGGATCAGGTACAGTGATTCGTGTGCTATATGGAGTTAAAGACTGGGAGTTCTCAAGTACAGACTGTGTAGTGGTTGCGGGTCATGTGTATTGGTACCGTTAGCGGCTATTGGGACTTGGAAGCTCGAGTGGATCTTTCTTTGCTTGGTATATTAGATTCTGGATATGATATTGGGGTGTAGACGGGTTTTCTCAGTGTTAGGTTATTCTAGACTATTGTGTTGTGGGTTATGTCGGAAGATGCCATAGGTTGCATGGCGGAGTGCATCGGATTATGTTCTAGTAGAGTGGTTGTATTCCAAAGACCAGCGGACGACTGGGAAGGATTGCTTTT
This sequence comes from Nicotiana glauca, assembly GCA_026770625.1. Lineage (NCBI taxonomy): Eukaryota > Viridiplantae > Streptophyta > Magnoliopsida > Solanales > Solanaceae > Nicotiana > Nicotiana glauca. Next base: position 13,655 of record MU685065.1, on the reverse strand, counting down.
CTTAATTGGGCCTTCGTGATGGATGTCAGTGCAGAGGTTTCTACCATTGATTCAGTTCCAGTATTGAGAGACTTTTACGGATGCGTTTCTTGTCACCGGGCGAGATTGTGGATTGCGGTATTTATTTGGTGTCGGGCATCGTACGGCTCCTGGTATGAGTTATAGTAGTGGAAGGAGCAGCTTCAGACTTCTTGATATTGAGTTCGTTGGCAGGCCGAGGTGGCTAGGTATTTAGCTTGAGTTATCTTGGTTGGCACCGAGTTGTATTGTTGAGGGATAGGTTGATTCAATCGTTATTGAACTTGTTGGTGATTTGGGGAGGATCTATGAGTTGCTTTTTGTGCTGTGAGACATTATGATTTAATGGTTATGGACATATGTGGTGTGGTTCTATTGAGGATTTATTGGGAGAGTCGAGCGGGAAGAGTAATTGAGTGTTGCTCGGTAAATGGAGTATTGGTTATGACCTATCGGGTTGCGTGTCGTATGTCATTTGTTTCACCATGGGTGTAATGAATTGCTTTAGTTTCAGACATCAAATTATGCGTGGCTGTCGATTTTGAACATGGCGACTTGAGGTATTTCATGTGTAATAATGTTTGGATGAGATCGCGCGTTGTGGCAAGGCCACGTGAAGTTATGACCTTTCGAGGAAGATTCAGGTACTCTATTTCTATGATGTGAGACGGGGTCTCAGCCTTGTGTTGTAATGGTACTTATGAACTTGAGTTATAGCTCTTTCGTTTGAGTCATTTGTCACGATTTGAGTATGTTCAGACCGTTTCTCATTGGTGCATGTATTATGCAAGTTGTGGCTTTGGCCTGTGTCGAGGTGTCATATCACCAGGGTGGTGTATTGGATTCGAGATGATCGTTGGAGTCATTAATGGATACGAACGGATTTGATTTTAGCTTGTTAGAGGGATAATATAGGTGTTTAGCCCAGAAATCTGTCGTGGTATTAGTCAAATGGGAGTGGCTTCATGTATGGGTGATCTGAGTAATGGTTACGGTTTATCGCGCGTTTTATTTATCTTTGGTAGTACATGAAGGTGATGGAATAAGACTTTAACTAATAAAAGGTTTTCTATCTGTATTTGGTTGTTGTGGGTAACTACGGTGAATAGAAGTTATCGTTTCGAGTGCTTGGATTATGTGGTATATCATGTGATTCCACGGAGGTTGCAGGTATGGGTTATTACAGCTGGTTCGGGACTATTCAAAGTATAGGTGTGAGGTTTTGATCATATTGATGGTTTCAGAAGTGAAAAGGTAGTTCTATGATTTATGGGCTAGACTAGATTGTGTAATTTCGGTTTAAATGTGTATCGGACCTATATGAGATAGGGTGACGTGGGATCATCCCCGGGTATATGCTTGGTAAGGTTATTCAGCTATTGGTTGGCTTCTAGGACAACTCTGGATACGCTCGAGGACGAGCGTTGGTTTAAGTTGGGGAAGATGTGACGACCTGACCCGGTGTCTCATGAGTTACCGCTCCATTTCCCCATTTTTATGCTTCTTCATGTTTCATTATCAGTATTTGGTGTGTTAGCGTTGATTTGGATTGGTTTTGGTAGGAAATAATACATTTGGCCTCTTTTAAGAAGGCTTAAGTTGGAAGAATCAACTGGACGTTGAATTTTGAGTTAGAGGGCTCGGATGCGATTTCCGGTGATTCGGTTAGCTTTGGGAGGTGATTTGTGACTTAGGAGCGTGATCGAAATTGATTTTGGAGATCCGGTGTAGAATTAGGCTTGAATTGGCGAAGTTAGTATTTTGGCGAATTCCGGTTGATAGGTGAGATTTTGATCCGAGGGTCGGAATGGAATTCCGAGAGTTGTTGTAGCTTTGTTAAGTGATTTTGGATATGTGTGCAAAATTTCAGGTCATTCGGGCGTCGTTTGGTTAGGTTTTTGATCGAATGCGTGTTTTAGAAGTTTTTAAAGAACTTAGGCTTGGATTTGATGTGATTTGATGGTTTTAGTGCTAATCGTGGTGTTTTTATGATTGGAACAAGTTTGAATAATGTTTTAGGTCGTATTGGTATTTTTGGTTGAGGTCCCGGGGGCCTCAGGGTGATTGCGGATGGTTAACGGGAAGTTTTGAACTTGTGAAAAGGGAAAAGTGATGCTGCTTCTGGTATTTCCGCTTCTGCGGAATTTGGACCGCTTAAGCGGGGCCGCTTAAGCGATGGATAGACCGCAAAAACGGTGAGGACGTCTGGGCACCTGGTTCCGCAGAAGCGATAGTGTAGCCGCAGAAGCGAAATCGCTTATGCGATATGGTGACCGCAGAAGCGGTTTGGTTCGAGAGGGGAGTTTCCGCAAAAGCGGAAGAAAAGGCGCAAAAGCGGTCCCGCAGAAGCGGGAAGGGGACCGCATAAGCGAAAGTGCTGGGCTGAATATTAAATATTTCCTCTGCGAGTTAGGTATTATTTTCCTCTATTGTTGAGCATCTTGAGAGCTTTTTGGGAGCAATTGAAGAGGGTTTCGACTGGGGTTTATTGGAGTTAAGACCTTTGAGTTAGAAACATGATTATTATGTGAAATTAACCTAGAAATTCATGGAATTAAGCCAAAAATTGATGAACTAGGGCTTGAGTTTTTGATATTTCAAATTGGAATTTGATAGGTCATTTGAGCTCGGATTTGGGAGTTCTTGGTATGTATGAACTCGTGGCGAGACGAGGAATCCGGTAATATAAGTTTTGTAATTTTTCGAGTAGTGGGCCCGGGGCTTGGGTTTTGCTAGTTTCTAGATTTTTGCTATACTTCGATTGTTTTCGATTGAGTATTGTTCCCTTGGTATATTGTGTTATTTTCGCTCTGATTTTGGTTAGATTCGACGCGGGTGGAGGTCGATTTGAGGGGCAAAGGCGTCGCGAGTGAGGGATTTCACAAGTTCGAGGTGAGTAATGATTGTAAATGATATCCTGAGGGTTTGAATCCCCAGATTTGCACCCATAGTGCTATATTGAGGTGACTTGCACGCCGGATAGAGAGCGTGGGGTAGAACACTGTTGGGGATTGTGACTCGGTCCGTCCCGGTTAGTGATTTTACCGCGTATTTCACTATGACTTGTTGTTTTTCACTATGACTTGGGACTATTTCCATACTTGGGGCTTATTGCCGACTGTTTGAACTCCTTGTGAGCTATCATCACTGTTTTCCTCACTATTTGAAATATTATTTGAATTCAGTCCGTTTGAATTACACTGTTTCATGAACTCAACTATATTTTTACTCAACCTTGAGTTTTTTAATTGATATTGAACCATTGTTTGAGCTGAGCATTAGTGTTTTACTGATGCCCGAGGGGCTTATGATTATTTTGGGACTGATTGAGGCCGAGGGCCATATGTGAGGATATGTTGAGTGATGTGAGGAGGCTTCCAGGCCTCGAGTGTATTATGAGGAGGCTTTCAGGCCTCGAGTGAATTGTGAGGAGGCTTCCAGGCCTCAAGTGTATTGTGAGGAGGCTTTCAGGCCTCGAGTGTATTGTGAGGAGGCTTTCAGACCTCGAGTGTATTGTGAGAAGGCTTTCAGGCCTCATATTGATATGTACAGGCTTTCAGGCCTTATTATGATAGCCCTTGGGCTGTAGGAGCCCCTCCAGAGTCTGCACACCCACAGTGAGCGCGGTTGCCCATCTAGAACGGACAAATTTTAGACAGTGGTAACAATGGCATTGTTATACGCATTTTGGTCAGGTAACAATGACTGACCAGTCAGGTAACAAGGACTGAACAGTGGTAACAATGTCACTATAACACGCGTTTTTGGTCAGGTAACAATGACTGACCGGTCAGGTAACAATGACTGACCAGGAACATAAATTATGCCCGAGGGGCTGGAACTATTTTTGAGATATCGCCCGAGGGGCGAACTTTGATGCGCTTATCTTGCATATTTACTTGTATTTTTACCTGTTATACTATGGTCATTGTGCCCGAGGGACGGATTTTTTGTGCTTATCAGCACTGACTGTTCGAAATCACTTTTGTAATTTTTGAAAAGATCACTTTCAAAAGAGATTTGAGCTAAGCCAAGGTATTTCTAAAAATTTCACAGATTTTACTATCTTCTCAGGAAATTGTACCCGGCTTCTATACAGCATGTTGGTTGCTTTACGTGATTTCTTGCTGCTCAGTTATTATTTACTTTTATTACTCACTGAGTTGGGGTACTCACTTTACTCCCTGCACCTCGTGTGCACATGCAGTATTATTCACCGGTAGCGGGTTTGAGCTGGTTGAAGGTTATTCTATTGTAGTTGAGCAAGGTGACCGCCAGCGTTCGCGGCAACGGACTCTGCCTTTTGATTCCAGATTTTGTTTGTATATTATTGGCCCTGTAGAAGTGTTAGAACTTCTTTAGATGCTCGTGACTTGTGAAACTCCGGTCGGACTATGTTGGGTTATAAATATCGATTATTATTGTTATTTAGTTGTATTTATCTAATCATTTATGTTTAATAATTTCAAAAGAGGCGGTGTTGTTCTGTTGGGTGGCCTTGTCCTCACAAGAGGCGGCATCACGACTAGCTAGGGAATTGGGTCGTGACACTCATAATATTATCTTGGCCACTGTGGGCAAAATCATGAGCTTATACCTGTTGATCAGGTGTAGGTGCGTATATAACGCCGTAACCTTTTCCCATATCCCATATACATATATACGCGTATATAATGCCATCTGGTTATGTGTCAATATAAATGAATGCAATTCCTGAGAAGTAAGTCAATAAAATCTTTCGGAGTGTCATAAGACTATTATACCTCTGATTAATATCATGAAATAAACGTTATCAACTTACATATTTTTTAAGACCCATGAACAGATGATAGAATAATAGGATACATGGGGAATCAAGAACATAGGCATCTCTAGCATTTCTATGAATAGACTGAATTATGGAAATTGTGCATTGCTTGTTTCATTTGTTTCGTATGGATCATGCCAAAAGAAAGAAGAGATAGCTTTAACATACCTGAGCTGATTCTCTTTACAATTCCTCTAACACATGTCACTTGTGATAAAACACGTAACGACGAGATCGAAGTAGGAAAAAATCCATATGATATTTTTAAGGAAGATTACATCTTGTTCTCTTAGAATTGCAAATCTCGTTGCTATACGCAATATAACTTCATATGAAATTTTGTTGAAGCAAAATCATGTTGCCAATCTATCTCACTTTGTAAATTTGATCATAATCTTCTGTATGCCTTTTTGTTGATGCTTCATCCGTATGTTTGCTGAAATTTCAAAAAGTCATAAGACTCTTTCACTTTGTGAATTTAGAAAGGCTTCCTCAATAGCATTTTTCCACTAAAAATGAGATATAGATGTAAGTAGTGCCACCTAGGGGTGTTCATAGAAACCGAAAAATCGAACCAAACCGAAAACAAAACCAAATCGACCAAAAAAACCGATACTTTTTGATTTGGTTTGGTTTTGATTTTGAATTTTAAAAACCGATTAAATTTGGTTTGGTTTTGGTTTTAATCAGAAAAAACCGAATCAAACCGACTATAGGAGTAACTATTTCAAATTTATTATTACACCTAAATACATACATATATATATATATATATATATATGTATATATTGTTATACAAAGTTTCAAAAAATTTATGGTAAATGTTAATAGTTTGCACTTTTAATATAGTTCTTTACCTTTACATACTAGTTTGATTGGTAGTTTTCTTTTGTTTAATGTAAGAATCTATTTCATGTTAAAAATAACATACTTTTAATTGAGTCCTTAAATTATTCATTACTATTTAATTCAATTATCATCAATATATATTTTGGTAAATAATAGATTTCTCAAAGGGCAATTGATTTAATAGTGTTACATTGAAAATGTGGTCGCCGGAATATGTATTTGGTAGTGTATGTCTTATATTTAAGAAAAAACTGACAAATAATCGAAAAAAACAAAAAACCGACATAAACCGAATCGAAAAAAGCCGACTTAATTGATTTGGTTTGGTTCTAATATTTGAAAAACCGACTTACTTGGTTTGGTTTCTTTTTAGGGAAAAACCGATCCAAATCGAACCATGAATACCCCTAGTGCCACCACCTCCTTAGGCATGATATTGTTGGCAATTTGCTGCCAAACCTTCATGATCCCACGTGGATTATTGTCCCCCAACAATTATCCAAATCATAATTATCCAATAATTCAATTACAACTTAATCTCTCACTTAAAAATCTATAATTACCCAATTATACAAATAATTAAGAATTATCTCAAATTATTTAAAATATCACTCATTTTTAACACATTTTATGCCCCTTACTATCATGTTCATGTGTTACCTTGTATGACACTAGTCCATAAATACGGCGTATTATAGCTTGGACTGTATTTTATCTCGAAATGTCAAACTTTGACGAAATTTACACTCTTTGATTCACTTACCCTCGCACATTCACAAATTTACTTATCACTTGTTTGAAATAGCGTAATATTTATAATTTCAAAATATTCTCATTCCCGAGCTTAGCATCGATTATTCTTACGATGAAACATTAACGTACGAAAATGCGGGATGTAACATCTTATTTCTAAACTTTCATCAATTTACTTATGGTGTGCTTTCACGTATGAAAATATGGGGTGTAACAAATATGCCTCCTTAAAACCTTAACTATAATAAAATTTACTGGAAAAAATCCTAGAGAAGGAAAAAGAGTAAACATATTAAGAAATACGCCTTTTGGTTACCTCGTTAAAAACTTTACAAGCAAAATCTGGTGGGATAAAACCTTATAAGGGAAAAAGAGTACAACATATATTAACTTTCCCTGATTAGAGCATCAATTCACATCTTTGAGCCTCCGCATCTCTATCTTATACACTAGCTTCTTGAAGGTTGACATCATGAGATATTTGGTGAACAAATCTGCAATATTATGACTTGAATGAATATGTTGCAACTTGAAATCATCATTCTCTATTAAGAATTTTATTTGAAATTGATTTTTCTATACACTTTAAGTGTACCATAGACTTTGTCTTTCCAGGAATTATTCTAATAGGAGCATTTGCAGTAAGAATATAGTTACTTTCTTTGGGTTAACAAATGCTTCTGATATGCTTTGTAATATATTGTAAATGAATTATCTTTTTATGAACTTCAAGTTCATGTTATCTTGTTTGCGGATCTAGATGTACAAATGATAATTCATTCCGCGTAACTTTTTCTCAATTGTTTATCCTATCTCTCCTTCATGTTAGAAAAACTAACTTGCTTCTTCAACTTTGAAAATCCATCTTTATGCGTTATGGGTTAATCAAAATAATAATAATAATAATAATGATGATAATAAGATAAAACTATTTGGTTCCTAACCATGAACAACTTGTAAGGGAAGAATGTAATATACTTTCGTATATAATCTATATCAAATTGATATATATACCTTTGTTATAATAAGCAATAGTTTAACTATTAAGTGGATGCACTCAATAAATTATTTTGCTAAATCGATTGTGATAAAATTATGCTTGAAGTTAAATTATTGAGCAAGTTGCCTCGCAAACATCAGGTTACAGGTTAATAATAACCGCACATGTAACCATCTTATAGATGCATCTTATATGGTATACATGGCAGGTGAATGGGCTCATATTTGCCTTTGATATTTCCAGCATTCATGGGATTCAGTCACAATTTTAGTTGGCCTATTAATTAATGAAAACAAGCAACATAAAATAATTCATAAAGAACTTTCTAGTTCTTTAATATTTACCCATGTGAATTCTCTTTTAGTTTTGCACTTTATACTTTAATTAACATGGCTAAATAATTATGCCAACTGGATAAATTATCAATATTGATAAACTTTAGGTTTACACCATGACGTGTGAAATTATGATAAATTTTAAATTTATTATGATATGGCTTTTTATATAAATAAACTTCTACTTAATTTATTGTGACATGCTTTTGTATGTGTAGTACAAACTCGAAAATAAAGAAGATAGCATTTCACATACATATTACCCATTTCAAGTAGTAATAATAGAAGATATTAAATCTTTCCTTTATTTATAGTCTCAATATAACCAATCGCTTTCGCGAATACTTTAAAAACTCAATAAGTTTCTTCGATATTTACTACGGCACCATACCTTATTGATAATCAATTTTATTTCTCCCAAGTATTATAATTTGCTCTTCTAGAGCTTTCAATTAATTATGTACTACTACATATTCATCAACATTCATATGATAAATATTTGTAAAGACCAGGCCGGTCTTTTCATGAGTTACAACCCTGTTTCCCCCATTTATGCTCCCTTGTATGTTGTTCAGTTGTATTTGATTATATCGTATAGGTTGTGTTGTGTTTAGAGTGGTTTTAGAGTGGAATGAGATGCTTAGTCTCTTATTTAGAAGCTTAAGTTGAAAAAAGTCAACCAGATGTTGACTTATGAGTAGAATGTCTTGGATGTAAATTTTGATGGTTCTTCATTAGGTGATTTTGGACTTAGGAGCATGTTTAGAATGCAATTTGGATGTTTGTGGTAGATTTAGGCTTGAATTGGCGAAAATAAAAATTAGGTATTTTTCGGTCAGTAGTGAAAATCTTGATATCGGGGTCGGAATGGAATTCCGTAAATGGAGTAGCTCTGTTGTGTCAGTTGTAATGTGTGCGCAAAATTTTAGGTCATTCGGACGAGGTTTGATAGGTTTTTACATTATTTGCGAAATTTGGAAGTTTTGGAATCCTTAAGCTTGAATCCGAGAGTGAGTTGATGTTTTGATGTTGTTTTGAGTGTTTCAGAGGTTGACATAAGTTTGAATGATGATATGTAACTTGTTGGTATTTTTGGTTGGGCCCCCGAGGTCCTCGGGATGAATTCGGAAGGTTATCGGAAAGATTGGACTTGAATTTGAGCAACTAAAGTTGTTGCTTCTGTCATATCCGCACCTGTGGATTGGGAACCGCAGGTGTGTGATCAAGGTTGCAGATACGGAGGATTTGGAAGCTGAGGCAAATTCGTAGGTGCGCACTAAGGACCGCACCTGCGGGATTGCAGATGCGGATGCATTACAGTAGAAGCGGAATTCTGAGGTTTAAGTAGAAACCGCACCTGCGATGGATTTTCCGCAGGTGTAGCGTCGCAGAAGCCACTTGGAGACTGCAGGTGCAAAAATCACTGGGAAGAAACTATATAAGCCTCACTTTGCGTATTTCAGTCTTTTATCCACCATTTTTGGTTGAGTTGGAGCTTGGAGACTTCGATCTCAAGGAGGAATTTAAGTGTTGTTTGTGAGGTAAGCTACTTCAATCTTGTATCTTGTGTTTGTGGCAATCATTCCATTGTTTAATAATGATTTAATGGGAAATTTAGGGAAGAATTTGGAAAATTAGGGCTTGAAATTAGGGAGTTTAAATTGGGGATTTGAGGGGCCATTTGAGATTCGATTTTGATGATTTTGGTATGTATAGACTCGTGAGGATATAAGGATTTTAGTGTTGTGATTTTTATCAGATTCCGAAGCGTGGACCCGGGGGTCGAGTTTAGTCAATTTCAGGAATTTTGATTTAATTTGATAATTTTGGTGTGGGCATTGTTCCTTTGTCATGTATTGATGTTATGCTTCTCATTTTGGTTAGATTCGGGGCGATTTGAGGTCAAGTCGAGAGGCAAAGACAATGCAAAGTAGATTTTTGTCCGGTTCGAGGCAAGTAACCATTGCAAATCTAGATCTGAGGGTATGAAACCCCAAAATTTCATATTATGTTGATAAATGAGTTGACACACATGCTAGGTTACGGGAGTGTATGCATACACTTGTAGGGATTGTGACTTGGTTCGTCCCATGGCAACTGTAGAGTTGCATATTTTGATAAACTCTATGTGATATTTATGTGTTTTAGAAATAATTTTGTTAACTAGGGCTGAATGCCATGTTGGAGGCCTTGTGTCGTACTGTTTGGACCCATAGGCGTATTTTACTATTATCCCCACATTGTTTTGATAGAAAGCTTTATCCTCAGTCATGGATTATACCTATTTATTTTTAAATCTTGTTCCTCACTCTATTTTAATATTTATGAAAGTGTTTTAGGCTGAGTTCCCTAAGTTTGCACTGAGATGCCCAAGTGGCTTGTGAGGTTGATGAGTGAGTGAGGCCGAGAGCTGGATTGTGAGGATAGTTATGGATCAGGCTGCATGCCGCATCGTGTATGTGTATATGTGTGTGTATATATATATATATATATATATATATATATATATATATATATATATATATATATATATATATATATATATATATAAATCGTGGTCTCCTTTGCTGGAATCTTTTTGTTCTTATTTTTTCATCTTGAAGCCCCACACTTTAAGCATTCATTGACATTCTTATCAGCAAATTCATTCCTAAAAAGCATGCAATCATTTGGACATGCATGAATTTTTTTGTACTTTAAACCCAAACTTTCAACTATTTTTTTGATCTCATAAAAAGAAGGACGTAACTTCTCTCCCTCGGGTAACACGTCCTTCAAAAGACCAAGAAAAGAACTAAAAGATTCATTTGTCCATTTGAATGACCATTTTATTTGATAAAGATGTAGCAAAAATGAAAGTTTACTACATTTCTCGCATCCAGGATATAGTGCTTCATTTGCATCTTTCAAGAGTCGTTCAAGCTTATCCACCTCTGGATGTGGTTGATTTGTTGATGGATGATGAGTATTTTCTTCTAAGTTTGGCTCTGCCTCTCCTCTTTCACCAATGTTATTATCCATGAATTTAGTAAAACTTTCAAAAGCATCATGTATCATTCCTCTCATATCATCAACCCTGAAAAGTTCTTGTCTACAAACAATATTCTCTTTAGTGTTATTTGACACACTGAGAGACTCCCCATGACAAAATCAAGTATCATATGATGGTATAATACCATTAATCACAAGATGATCATATGGCGTCACTCGATTTACTTCATAGTATAGCACACATTCCGTACAGGGGTATGGAATTGTTTCTCCATCATGTTTGTCATGGAAAGCATGGTTTAGAAAATTCTCTAAACCATCCAAATATTCTGTACTAACTCTATCACAATTTATCCATTTTCTATTCATATGATTGTCCATAACAATTGAATTTTTTTTATCTTCTGCAATTACAATTAGACAAACTAAAATTTCCAAGATAAATTAGGAAAAGAAGCATACAAAAAGAAGAGATAAATTTATCCAAATGTTTTAGCAACAGTAATATCACAAAGAACAATAAAGAATACAAAGTCCAATAATTAGTTATATAATTGCACATAAAAAGATAATAATTACATATACAACATCCTTAAAAGAATAAGGCATCCTTAACAAGAGTCATTAAACTTTCGAGTGTATTTCGAGTAACTTACTGAGAGTTATAAGATTTTGCAAATTAAAAAGAATCAAATTCTATATAACTAATATGTCCTGCTCAAATTACTTTAGGTATGGACTGATATTGAAAAATAGCAGAGACCAAATTATCATATTATTTAGACAAAGATTTTCAAACGACAGTAGACTCCTTCTCAAAAGATAAGTCTAAGAAGACATGAACTTATGATTTGAGAGGCCCATTGTACACCATAAAAAATATTATATAGAGAACCCTAGAAATTTCAAACCACAATCACTGTCGCTTCAAGAAAGCTGCAGAGAGTGCCATGGAAAGAAAAATTAAATTTGGTCTATTATTTTCTACTTATCACATATCACTATATTAAATAGAAAATTTAAGTTTTATAAAACTATAACTGATTCAGATTCTAGTACTAGAAACTTAATTTAGAAAAAAAATAAAAAGTAATATTTATTTGTAAAAGATGACCTTTTCATTATTGTGTTAACTCCAATCAAAACCTATAAGGATGAAGGCTAAATGAAAGAACACACTACTAATCACGATATGCAATATGATTAAAACATCTTTGAAATTAAAATATTTGCCAAATAAAAGGAACAAAAATCTCTTCCTAATCACTCCCGGTAGCGTAGCGAAAGATGGGGAAGGGAAAGGATAAGTTTAGCCAAATTCTTCAAACTGGTGTTTATCCTTAAATTGTATAACTTTGATTACAATTTAAGTTTTGCCAAAGGGTATAAGACATCTGGAAACACTACACGTTCTAACAATAACCAAAATAAAACAATTTTATACCTATCTCGCATGGAGGAAAGAAAAGACAGAGAAGAGATAGAGAAGTAATAAAAAGGTATTTTCTAAAATATAGTACCTGAGAATGGTCACGCTACGGTGAGACAGAAGTTCGGCGTTAGGGCAACAATGATGAGAATTACAGGGGATGAGGGATTTGTATATTTCTGAAAGATTTTCCTAAAATTTCCCAACTTAGGTGGAAGGAACTGGAGGGAATGTGTTATTTTAGTCTAAATATTTGGAGGGAAGGATAAAAATAATACTAGAGTACTTTTTATTGTGGCTATTCCTTTTTATTGCCACCAAAAGGTACTTAATAACGGCTGATGCAAATTTACCACTAATTTTTTCGTTTATAAATTTATTTAGTGGCGGTTATTCTATTGCCGCTAATTAATTGCTGTCACACCTCCTTTTTGCGCTACCGCGCCCCGCGAAGGGCGTGGTAAAGGGAGTTTTTCCAATTAAAGGACAATCAAAACGGGACTTATTTATTTAATTTAGAGTCGCCACTTGGGAGATTTATGGTGTCTCAAGTCACCGGTTGAATCCCGAATCGAGGAAAGGTTTGACTCTATTTAACGGTCCGCGAACCAAAAATCCGGATAAGGAATTCTGTTAACC